>JAANYP010007314.1:0-115000 GCA_020465985.1 Centrapalus pauciflorus | reverse complement strand
AGTGACAAACAACTCATAATTTCCTTTCCGGTCAATCAATGCTTGATAACGATTTCCGTTAATTCATTCGTATTCCACTAAATACAACTCATAATTTCCATAAAAATTAACGTAATTTAAAGCATGTAATCAGTATCAATTGCATTGAATCAGAAGCACGATAACAATCGAAAAATAAACATAAAAGAAAAAAGTAAATTCTTTTAGACCTTACTGTCTATGAGATATAGACTTGAGGAAACCCTTTAAGACCAAACATATGCATGTTCAAAGGAAGGCATCTTGGTGACACAAAATGCAATTATACTTGTTTTTATAATAAAAAAACATGAACGATACGATAGCCATGTCTCTTAGGCCTCTTTGGGACACCAATGAACTTTGGTGGAAGGTGTTGCGATGTCAACTCATTTTTCAAGCTAGAAAAGGCATGTAACCCCTACCCAAGAATATGTTTTTCATTCGATTTAAGCAAATTCTTACAACATGTATCTAAAAGAACTAAAAGAAAGCAAATCTTATTATATATGAACTTCGAAATGATTTACAAAAAGAAAAACAAGCATTCCAAAATAACACCATTAATTAAATTCATCTAAACATCAAATCAGTGAAAACTACTCTTGAAATGTATTCATTTAATACTAAAAATTAAGATATTATTGAAGCATACTCATTTCAGTACTAAAAAGAAAGTATTCTCCAATACTAAAAAAAAGGTAGAATTCTTGAAATCTGTTAATTCCAAAACCCTTAAAAAAACGATGTATAATCTAAAACGTTAAAGAGCCATAAGAGCTAAGACATACATAAAGGTGTCACCCGAATAAGACAAAAGTTCACAATGAAATGAGCACCGGCTGTTAGAAACCGGGCAATAATAATCAACACTTAACAATAAAAACTTATATGACTTCAAACTTTTTTGGCGGTTAATATAAATGCAATGAAATAACTTATTGTAGGTCCCAAAAGGTTTCCAAAGTGTATAGTTCTAAGCTGTAGAGGGGGGGGGGGTGAATACAGCTATTTAAAAACTTAACAATCTTTTCTCAATGTTTGTGTATATTATTAACAAGTGTTAATTACAAACAAGCTTGACTGCGGAAAAGTTCAAGCTGAGATGACAGATACAACAGTTGTTCAACTAATCTAAGACACACTCAGACTAGATACAATGACTACACTCACTTAGATGCACTCACTGATTTTACAAGACTCAGATGGACAGCTTAAACAAAGACAGCATAGACACACTCTACTGTTTTATTCAAGCAAACTTGCATGCACGGAATAACACACTTTAATGCACGTTCTGATTTCACACTCTTGGCATGCTATCTCACAATCCTTGAAAGCCTACTTTTATACTCAAAAGAAGAATCTCAGGGAAGCTTCTTCATTGGACAAATGAGATAGTGGAAAGTCTTTCCACAAAGACAAGACACCTTTCTGCACGTTCTGGTAAAGCATATTTGTCTTCACATGGCAGAATCTTTGTCTTTTTATTTTTGTCACTGTTGCATAAGGCTTTAACCAAAAGAGGATTGTCAACTTTGCATCTTTATTCTTTTGTTAAGGCCATTTTGATATAAGAAAAGGTCTGTCACCCTTTTCAGATATCCGTTTGTCTTCATGTAAACAGAACAGCGTGGGCAGTCTGTGCAGTTCTGTTTTCCACTTTGTCTTCGACTTGTAAACTGGTTTTGTAGCCAAAACCATTACATGAGGACTTGGAAACATATTCCATAAAGTGTTTAACCTGTTCACAAAGAACAGGTTCTGTTCACAAAGAACAAAACACTTGTAAATTGTCCAAGCTGCTCATCAGAGTAGAGAAGTGTAGACAGTTTATGTCTAGCCTGTTCAGTAGACAGACCTGCTCGGACAAACTGCCTTTGTTGCAACAAATGCAACAGGGTAAACAGCTTTGGGCTGATATTGCAAATCACTTTTCAGGTTTCAATAAGGCATAAACAGGCCATAAATTATACCATCAAGTGTATCAAACAGGTTTGATTGAAAATCTCCCCCTATGATGTAGAGCATGTTTGACTGAGGCCTTTTTGTGCCTAACAATCTCCCCCTATTTGCAATAATCAGTCTGAGCTGATTTAATCAATAACCACTATACATTTTACAATACATTTTGCTGAAATGGAATTACAACATTTAAGTAAAGTAAAAGATCAGTTTACATATACTGATTTTGATTACATAAACAGCACATCTTTTTGTAAGAGTACAACTAATGTACTAGTGTATATTAGAACTAATGTAAAAAAGAAAAGTTACAACAGATGTAACTAAGTGCAACTAATGTACAAAAGAGTTCAACAATTTGGACTGTTGATGTTGGGAGCAGATAATGGCAAGCCTGTCCAACAGATGGTCAGCTTCCATTCTTCATCTACTCAGATAGTAGATGGACTTTACTGCATTGGTGGTGGAAGTCCTTCTTCGAACATTCTTTCAAGTTCATCCCTTATTTCCTCCAGATCTTGAATTTCAACTCTGAGAAACATAAAGTTGGGATCTTGAAGTTCTCCTCTTTCATAAAAGCCTCTGAGCTGGTCCCAGACGGCTGCTCTCCACTTGTTGGACTGCCTGAAGGAGTTTGCAAGTCTGAAGGCTGCAAGCTGTTTCAGATCCACTTTGTATAGATCTGAAGCTCTCTGAAAGCATTTCTTCTGTGTAAGGGGATCTACAAAAAATGCCCCCAACTCAGGCTCTTCAATCACTTTGCCTTCTTCAAACTCTACTCCTCTGGGCAGGCTGTAGTCAACTCCTTTGATTTCAACAGCACAATCACCTTGTTCAATCAAGATGAGTAGTTCCTCCAGCTCAGAATCCTTTCTGGTCCTCTTGGCCTTTATCTTGGGGTAAGTCACAGAGACACCCTCACTTACTTCTTTTGGGATCAGGACAAGGTCTTTCACTCTCTCCATCAGCTTCTTAACATATGCCCTGATAGTCTTAGCCGTCTTAGACTTAGACTGGCTCAGGGCAACTGCCAGCTCAACCCATTCCCTCTACCCCATTTTTGCAACATCAGTGTAGTCATAAGTTTCCAGTTCTGGGCCTGTTGCACCCATTCTGGTTATATGCAATTTCCACTGTTTGCCTTTTCTTGATATGAGGACCGCTTTGACAATTGCTTCCTTGGCTAGCCTTCTTTCAGCAACATCATGGAATTTTATCTTTGCCAAGTTGTCAAAGTGGAACTGGGCTCTTGCAGAGGATGCTTGCTTGGTTTTGGTCACTAAGACCTGAGCACCCTTTTCCTGTTCACCTTCCTTTTCACCAGCTGATTCTCTAGCAGCTTTGAGCAGTTTTCTTTGCACATCCAAAGAAGGCATTTTGGTTTTGCCTGCCTCTTTGAACGCAAGAGATATGGCAGCTTTGGCAGAGGCTTCTTCTTTTCTCAGTATTTCCAGGGCTTTGAGTTGTTCATCTCTGAGCTCATAGTATTTTTCCATAGAGACACCCATTTCTTTAGCCCTTGCTCTGTCAAACTTCAGCTCTGCTGCTTTCTGGTGATCTGGGTCAACAACTTCTTTTTCTTTTCCTTTAGCTGTTGTAGTGGTAACAGCTTCAGGAATATCCTCCTCCTCTTCTTCTTCTTCCTCCAGAATTAGATGCCTCCTTCTGCTGCTTGACCTGTCCTCAGGAATGAATTCCTCCCCCTTAGATTGTGCAGGGTTTGGAGATCCAGGCTGAGCAGCTTCAGGTTGATGAGAGGCACCTTAAACTGGACCTGTACCTATTACTGATGCACCTGCTGTTTGACCAATAGATGCTGATTTCTACTTAGGAGAAGAAGTTTTCTCCCCCTTAGACTTAGTCTTCGAGGCAGACAACTTCTTCCCCTTTGAAGGAGATGGACCAGCACCTTCAACAACTGGTCGTCCTGAAGAAACAAATTCAGCAGGCTTTGCAGCAGTTCTGGCAGCAGGTTTGGGACCAACCAGGCTGTGCACTAAGAAAGCCAGGTTGTCCTTCACCTCTGCTAGTTGGGAAAGACAGGTTTCAAGAGAGGATGACTGGGAATCTGTAATATAGGTCAGCTTAATGATATTTTCTCTATCAGAAGCTGTGAATAGCAGACTTTGAAGCTGTGCAAGATGTAACTCAAGAGAGTCCTGCACATCAGCAAGGTTTGCTGACACAGAATTTGATAGAGAAACGATTAAAGTGTTCAGGCTGGCTAGTGTATCAGGAAGGGTGGAATTGCCAGTAGTGAGGAGAGCGGACAACTGTTGGGATATGGCTGTGATAGAGGACACAGAGTCCTGTTGGTGTGAAAGAATTGAGGAGAGGGTTGTGGAGACACTTTGAAGCAGTGCAGTAAGTGCAAGCAGCTGTGAGGAGTTGTCAGTTTGAGGAGTGGATGCGAAGGAATTCTTGAACACATCAAAGAATCCTTTGAGCTGTTCAGAGACAGAGTCTGAAATGAGTGAGGGTAGAGAAGACATTGAAGTTTCTAAAGAACCAACTTTGTTGGTAAGCAAGGAAAGCTGATCCTTCAAAGGTAGATCTATAGGGGATGGAGGTGTATGGGTAGACTATTTGGATTGTGTGGAGGGAGATGAAGATGATGAGGCAGGTGTTTAGAGATGTCATGGAGAAGGAGAAGGTACTTTGGAAAGAAGCTCCATAGCCTGGGCAAAAGTAATGTGGCCCAGCTTGGAGAGGTCGATAGGTCCTTCAGCAGTGGCTGTAGCTGCATCATCAGGAGAGGGGGTAGAGGTTGGTAGCCTTTCAGATGCTGCTTGTGTTGCAGCACCTTCATTAAAGGCAGGGGTTGTTCCCTCTGCAGCAGCTTGGTTTAAAGGTACCTCATCATTGGGAGATGAGATTTGCATTTCAACATCAGCAGTGGTGAAACCTTCTGATGGAGTTTGCATATGAGGAGCAGCCTCACCAAAGGGATGTTCTGTTCCCTGTGGTTCATCAGCTTTGGTGGTTGGTCCTTCAACAACTGTTGGGTGTACAACAGATGTATCATGAGGAGCAGAGATTGGAGGCTGAGCTACTAGATGGTCTACTCCAGCAGTGTGGGCACCTCGTGCAGACTCAAGGTGTGAAGAATTATGAGGTGGGGACTGTGTGGACGTAGTATGGAGTGGAGAGAACTTCTGTCTTTCAATATTCTCAGCCTATTGGGAGGCTGGAATAGTGGATGTGGCTGTCCCCTTATGTACAACTGGCTCCTGTTGGGAGGAAGCAGAGGGTCTAGGCTGACTCTGGGTGGACTCTATTTGGAGTGAAGCAGACTCCAAATGTGCTGAACCTTCTCCAAAAATTAGAGAGGCAGCAGGGTGTGCTTCTTTTTCAACTGAACCCTGTTGAGAGGGATCAGAGGGGCTGGTTTTGGTCGATCTGGCTGTTGGTTTATTTTTGGCAATGGATTTGCATTGGTGTGAGCTGAGAGATGAGGAGGGTGATTGTGGGGAAGTGATGAGAGGTTCTGACTGGACTGGTTTGGAGACTGGGTCAGAAACAGGTGGGTTGGCCTGTTCCATAGTGTCAGGTGCTACAGAGGCACCAGCCACAGAGGCTTCAGTTTTAACAAACGAACTAGGGTGAGAAGCCTGCTCCCCCTCAGCCACAGAGGCTGAGGGAGCAGACTTAGACTTGGCTGTTTTGGCCTTCTTGTGGACAGACCCAGCTTCAGTCGTTTCCAAGGTCCTCTTAACAGACTTGACCCTGGCTTTGGATTTTCTTTTGGGAGCAGCTTCTGGATCCACCCTCACATCAGAGGGTCCTTCCACCAATCCTAGCAACCTCCTCATTGGAGTAGATAGAGGAGGCTCATTTGGGAGAACCGGAGTGTAGAAAACTCTATTTCTAATAACAGGAAATGCAGTAGTACGAAGTAAAGGCTGAGAGTTATACAAATGCTCACCACAAACATGCTTGAAGATGAGGCTCAAAAATCTGGGATAACGAACAGCAGCTGGACGTGTTTCCTGCTGCCCCAGATTCCTTAAACTCACGAAAATCCATCTGGCCATGTTGATTGTAGTCCCATCCACAAGCTGTTGGACTATAGGAATATCATCACGGCTTAGTTGGTCAAAGGAACCAACCTTACTGCTGAAGCACATCACCACAGAGGCAAATAGAAAACTGTAGGTTGGAGACAAATCCTTCCTAAACAGTGTGACCCCAACTTTGGGTTCTGCTACACCACAGAAGCGTAGCAGATTCCCCATCTGGTCATTTTCAGCCTGGGGCTGATCATAGGGTTCAGCAACTGGAAGATGAAGCACCTCTCTGATTAGACCAGTAGAAATCTCAATGGTGTAAGTTCCATTGAGTATTGTTCCTCTGACGACTTTGGTATCTGGGTTGTAGGCACGGTGTACCAGAACTCATATACCATCTCCTTGTACAGGACACCAGGAGTGGCAGTCATGGCATAGTTTAGAGGATGAACTTTCAGAAACTCCACCATTTCTTCGTATCCTTTCCCCATATAGTTTTTGGGGATGGTTAGGTTTGCAAGGTAGTTGGTAGGTTTCAGAGTCAGCATTGTGGTGACAGATGAATGTTTTTGAACGTCAGCACCAACAAATACGGGTAGAAAGGGGTTGTTGCGGTGAGTCATTTGGAAAGTAGTGAGAGTACTCGAAGCACAGGACACTTAGTCGAGGGTTAGGGTTCTTAGGAAGCTATGGAAGTAGTGAGGAAGACGAAGATGAAACAGTAGGGGGTATTTATAGGATTTGAATGTGTGTGTGTATGAGAGAGAAACATTTGGGCGGTTGATTTGAAATGTTCGTTATGGAAAACGGAACGGTTGTCCATGTCAGAACGGTTGTCAGACCACTTGAGCCCTTTTTGATCACTAACACACGTTAACCCACATTATCCGCAGTAATTAAGTTAAATAAAAACAAAAATTAAGTAACTTAATTGTGAAGAAATGTAATTAAAATTGATGATCTAAGCTGTTGGTCAAACCTGTGATGAGTAGGGTCATCACAAGCTATTCACTTTTCAAGCTGTTCTTTCAACCTGTTCAGCTATGTAAGAACAGGTTGTGTTCAATAGCTGATCAGGTTACAAGACAATGTCTTGTATGACAGATTGAGAGAGTGAGCAGGGTGGAAGTTTGATCATCAGATCAGGCTTGACATATAAGCTGTTATTGTCAAACCTGTTATATGCTCAAGTTGTTCAGGTTTTGCAGAAAATGGCTAAGTATAGAACATGCATAGTCTGTTCTGTCTAAGCTGTTCTACGAAACTTGAGCATTGTGAGACATATAATAACTTAGAACATTCTGGACACTTAGTCACTTTTGTTTAACATGTCCAGCTTGCTTACCAGATAATTAAACCTGTTTTCATCAAGAGGTTTGGTTAAAATGTCTGCAAGCTGTTCATCTGTGGAAATAAAACTTACCTCCACATTACCTTTTTGGATGTGATCTCTTATGAAGTGATCTCTGACCTCAATATGCTTTGTTCTGGAGTGAAACACTGGATTGTTGGAGATAGCTATGGCACTTGTATTGTCACACAGAATAGAGTTTTCCTATATACAAGTCCATAGTCTTCAAGCTGATGCTGCATCCATAGAATCTGCCCACAGCAGCTTCCAGCAGCAATGTACTCAGCTTTAGCAGTAGAAGTAGAAACTGAGTTCTGCTTCTTGCCACACCAACATATCAACTTACCACCAAGGAGTTGACATCCACCTATTGTGCTTTTCCTATCTAGCCTGCAGCCTGCAAAACCAGAATCTGAATAACCTGTGAGCTCAAGGCTTGAGTCTTTGGGATACCAAAGACCCAAACCTGGTGTACCCTTAAGGTATCTGAAGATTCTTTTCACAGCAGCTAGATGTGATTCTTTAGGATCAGCTTGAAACCTGGCACATAAACAGGTAGCAAATATAATATCAGGTCTACTAGCAGTTAAATACAGCAAGCTCCCAATCATGCCTCTGTAAGCTGTTACTGAAACAGCTTTGCCACTGGCATCCGCATCCAACTTTACATTGGTTGCCATTGGGGTTTTGATAGGAGAACTTTGATCAAATTTAAACTTTTTCAAAAAATCTAAAGTATACTTTCTTTGATTTATAAAAATTCCATTTGAGGTTTGTTTAACCTGTAATCCTAGAAAGAAAGTTAGTTCTCCCGTCATACTCATTTCATACTTAGATTTCATGAGTAGTGAAAAATTCACGCATAACTGCTCATTAGTAAAGCCAAATATTATGTCATCCACATAAATTTGAACAATCATAATATCAGACTTCACCTTCTTTATGAACAATGTGGTATCCACTTTACCTTTGAAATAACCATTGCTCATAAGGAAATCATGTAGAATCATACCAGGCTCTAGGGGCTTGTTTTAGACCATAGAGTGCTTTGTCCAACTTATAGACAAAACTTGGATGATGTTCATTTTGAAAACCTGGAGGCTGCTTGACATAGACTTCTTCTTGCAGCTTACCATTCAAAAATGCACTCTTCACATCCATTTGAAATACCTTCATGCTCTTATGAGCAGCGTAGGCTAGAAACAAACGAATTACCTCTAACCTGGCCACAGGAGCAAATGGTTCATCATAGTCTATACCTTCCTCCTGTCTATAGCCTTGAGCAACCAGTCTTGCCTTATTTCTAATGACATGGCCTTGCTCATCCATCTTGTTCCTGTAAACCCATTTGGTGCCAATTATAGTTTTACCTTTAGGAGCAGGGACGAGCTTCCATACCTTGTTTCTCTCAAACTGATTGAGTTCCTCTTGCATGGCAGTGATCCAATTGGCATCCTTAAGTGCTTCATCCACTTTCTTTGGCTCCATTAGGGACACAAAGCTAGAGAACATACAAAAGTTCCCTAAGCTGTCCCATCTTGTTTGCACCCCTTTGTTGATGTCACAAATTATTTGATCATTGGGGTGACACCTGATCCACTTAGGATCTTGTTTCAATGAGGATTCTCCTGAGTCGTTTTCATCTTCAACAGGTCCTGTTGAGCAGCTCTCAAGATTTTCAGACACACTGATATCTTGAGCCTGTTCACTTGTTGAGCATGACTCTCTATTGTTGAACATATCAGCAGAGGATCAAGGAAAATCAGCATTGATTGGTTCAGGACATGAAGTTGTAATTAAGTCAGTACAGTTATTCACACAGGATTTTTAACATAATCATCATCATGCCCATCATGGTTAGCAGGTTCCACTCTGGATGTAGTTGAAGCTTTTGAGTCCTTCTCTTCACTGTTGGAATGCATGAGATCATCAAAGCTGAATTCTCCTGAAACTGATTCAGGAACAGCTTTGGTGGAAGCACTCCTGGATTCTTCAAAGCTGACATTGATAGCTTCATTTTTCACCTTTCTTTTGTTGTTGTATACTCTGTAGGCTTTCGAGACAGCAGAGTATCCAACAAACACACCTTCACCAGCTTTGGGTTTAAACTTTGCGAGTTGGTCCCTTTGATTCAGAATGTAGCAGGGACATCCAAACACATGGAAGTAGCTAATGTTTGGCCTCCTCCCTTTGAGCAGTTCATAGGGAGTCTTGTTGAACCTTTTCACCACTAAGGATCTATTTGGGTGAAGCAGGCAGTGTTGACAGTTTCAGCCCAGAATGACGAAGGTAAACCAGATGCACACAGCATGGTTCTAGCAGCTTCAATGAGGGTTCTGTTTCTCCTTTCAACAATCCATTTTGTTGTGAAGTTCTTATTGCTGAAAAGTTTTGTGAGATCCCTCTTTCTTCACAGAAGTCCTCAAGAGTACTGTTTCTGAATTCAGTACCATGATGACTTCTAAGCTGCTTTACTTGAGCAGAGTTTAGCATTTCCATCTTCTTGATAAATCCAATGATTTCTCTAGCAGCCTCTCCTTTGCTCTTCAGGAAGATCACCCATGTAAACCTGGAGAACTCATCAACCATTACTAGAGTGTATCTTCTTCCTCCTAGACTTGGGACACTGACTGGTCCAAACAAGTCCATGTGGATTAAGAAGATAGGAGTATCAATAGAAAAACTATGCTTG
This sequence comes from Centrapalus pauciflorus, assembly GCA_020465985.1. Classification (NCBI taxonomy): domain Eukaryota; kingdom Viridiplantae; phylum Streptophyta; class Magnoliopsida; order Asterales; family Asteraceae; genus Centrapalus; species Centrapalus pauciflorus. The sequence continues at coordinate 104,967 of JAANYP010007314.1, read as the reverse complement.
GATTTAAAAATGATTTTCTCTACTTGCCTTTTACACAAGCTGTGCAGAGTATATCCTTAACAAAAGTTATAAAAGGCAAACCTGTTACCAACTCTTTCTTACAGAGTTTGTTGATATTCTAGAAGGTGTGACAGTCTTTTGTGCCATAACCAGTTAAGGTCTGCATTGGTTCTTGTGAGAAAGCAGGTTTCAGTTGTGGGATCAGTAGATTTCATGTCCACAACATATACACCTTTCTTTCGTTGAGCACACAACACAACTTTGCTTTGGGATCCAATATGTAACCCAGGTGCTCATCACAGTTAACCTTGTAGCCAGCATCACACAGTTGACTTATGCTAACAAGATTATGTTTTAGCCCAACCACATAGGCTACCCTTTTGAACACTCCAGCACCAGCTTGAAGAGTTCCATATCCTTCTGTGGATCCCTTTACATTGTCACCAAAGGTGACTTTTGGTCCTTTTTCAAGCCTGAGTCAGCAGGTCCTTGCAACCTGTCATGTGTCCTGAGCAACAACTGTCCAAGTACCAAACCTGGGATGGTTGTTTGTCCTGCAGAGTGTCAAAAGGAAAATATTAGTTACTTTTAGGGGAACTCATCATAGGGATGAGTTGTCCTACTTCATCAACGATTGTTGATGGGCTAGTGATTTCCACAGTAATATTTCCTATTTGAATGGTATCATTCTGGATACCACTTTCATTGACTAAGTTACTTCCAACACTGCTTGTTTTAGCAATGATGGAACTAGCGGAGTCAACAGGCCTCATGACCTCAGTTTCAGGACAGTCTTTGGCCATGTGTGTCTTCTTCCCACATTTATAGCATTTTCTCTTTTTAGCCTTTTTGGAAGGAGAACTTTCAGAAGCGTATTCTGAATTGTTTTTATTAATTCTGTCAGCAGGTTTAGCAAACTTATTACTATGCTTAGATGAATCAACAGTTTGGGTGGATGGCACAATAGCAACAGCTTTGCCTGTTTCTTCTTTCTTCTTTTTGGGAGGACATATGTCAAATACAGGAAGCTTGATTGGTTTTTGACCTTCCACAGTATTGTGAAACTTATTCCCAGATTTCTCAGGTTGAGCAATGACTTTGCCTTTACCTTTACTAAGATGTGATTGATGCTGCCTATCAACATAATCACTGCTTCTGGTTTTGAAAGACTTATTTTCATTTATAACCAGTTTTCCACTATGATTTAAAAACTTATTTGAAACCACAACAGATTTTCTTTCAACATGAGACTTACCCTTGTTGAATGCAGGCTCCTTACCTTTTGAAAACTTATTTTCAAAATGTTTAGCATCAAAAGCATTAACATGTCTCTTACCATCAGCTTTGGACCGAGAGCCTGTTTTGTCAATAGGTTTAGTCTCCACGGCTGCAGTTTGAGAATGTTTTCCTTTCTTCTGCTTGTGTGAATCAGTAGAGCACTTAGCAGGCTGATTTGATGAAGAACACATTCCATCACCAGCTTTGGGGCCTTTTTCACACAAGCTGTCAGTATTTTGAGGCCTGACAAACCTGTTTGTTGAGACTAGCTTTCCATTTACTTTCTGGATGAAAGTGCTGGGAAGTTCACCAAGAGTGGATAAGTCATCTTTCAAATTGTTAATCTCAACAATAGAAGCTGCTTTTTCAAGATCCCCACCAAGATAGGCTTGGATTTGTGCAGGGATATGTTGACTGATACAATGGCTGACTTTTTGTGCAGATTGGCACCAAGAGTAAACTATCTTTTGAAGCTTTGCATGTTTTGCATCTGTCTCTCTCTCTCTTTTCTTTCAGTAAAATGGAGTTGATGTGTTTTAGTTCACCAAGCTCAGTTTCCAACTTTTGGAAGTTGTCCAGTTTACTGGATTTTGTGTCAATATCATTTTTAAGCCTAAAGATTTCAGACAGTAAAACATTTTGCTTCTCAACAGCAGATTTTAAATCAACAAGCATATATTCAAACATTTTTAATTTTTCTTCAGAACTTTAAGCCATAAAGTTTTGTACCTTGTACATCATTGTGGGGTTCCAGTTCTCTAAGCTGCTGAAGGCTTCAGCTTCAGCCAAATCCTGTTTGAAGTTACTTGTTGATGGGACATCAGTGTTGGCCATCAGACAGTTGTTGTCTTCCTCATCTGAGGATGAGTCAGACTCCTCCCAATCACATGTCTCAGCCATGAGTCCCTTTTGCTTGTTGGAACCCACTGAGTTTTCCAACTTTTTCAGCTTAGCCATGGCCATAAGGTACTTAACCCCGTAGCCATCGTCCTTGTTAGTCTTGAATGGTTTGGATGACTGACCAACAGCTTTTGACACACAGTCAGCAGCTATATGGCCAGTCTTGCCACATTTGAAGCACTCAGCCTTAGATTTATCAAATGTCTTCTTTTTTACAGCATTTGAGTTCCCCTGCAGCATTTTTCTTCCAAACCTTTTCTTGTTGAACTTTTTGACAAGCATTGCAATCATTTGCTCATCATCAAGTTCAGCAAGATCTGCACTGTCTTCCTCATCAGAGATTTCCTCTCTTTCATCATCAGCCTGTTGATCAGGTTGTGTGAACACATCACATACCTGCCCAATAGGTTGTCTCACGCTGGCCACTAAGGCAGCACCTCTCTTGGAAATTTCCAAGGCATTTCTCTTCTGCTGCCTTGACTATTCATCATTTAGTAAGGATCCATATAAGTTTACAAGATCTATACCTTTGATGGTACCTGAATTTCTCAAGATGGTAGAAAAGTAGTTCCACTCTTCAGGCAAGATGTCCAAGAACTTGTTCACCAGAGTCAGGCTGTCCTTTGTGATCCCAACAGCTTTAAGATCATTAACAAGAGCAGTAAACCTGGTGTAGGTTTCTGTGAGTGACTCCTTTGGTTTAGCAAAGAAGAGTTCATACTGTCTAACAAGATTGTTAATCCTGTTATCCAGTGTGATTTTGGGACCATCATAGACGGTACACAAAGTATCCCACATCTCCTTTGCAGTCTTCATCTTTTCAACCTGTTTGAACACATCATCAGGCAGAGAGATGACCAAGTTATTCCTGGCTTTTGCATCCAAAGCAACCAGTCTTTTGTCTTCATCAGACCATTGAGCTTTGGCCTTCTCAAAGGTTCTGATTTCAGGGGCAGCTCCTTCAACAGCAGGAGTAATGGTAGTAAAAGAAGTTGGCACATAGGGACCTTTCATGACTATCTCTGGTAGTTGTACATCCAGATTCTCTAAATAGAGCATCATTCTGCACTTCCAACCAGAGAAGTTCTGATGATTGAACTTGGGGGGTTTTCCCATTGACCCATTGTCATAGTACGAGGAGGAACTTGCAGCACTGTTGTCCATGGCAAAGTAGGGAGAATGAGAGATCTAGAGATGACACACACTCTAACATGCTCTGATACCAGTTGTAGGTCCCAAAAGGTTTCCCAAGTGTGTATAGTTCTAAGCTGTAGAGGGGGGGTGAATACAACTATTTAAAAACTTAACAATCTTTTCTCAATGTTTGTGTATATTATTAACAAGTGTTCATTACAAACAAGCTTGACTGCGGAAAAGTTCAAGCTGAGATGACAGATACCACATTTTTTCAACTAATCTAAGACACACTCAGAGTAGATACAATGACTACACTCACTTAGATGCACTCACTGATTTTACAACTCAGATGGACAGCTTAAACAAAGACAGCTTAGACACACTCTACTGTTTTATTTAAGCAGACTTGCATGCATGGAATAACACACTTCAATGCACGTTCTGATTTCACACTCTTGGCTTGATATCTCACAATCCTTGGAAGCCTACTTTTATACTCAAAAGAAGAATCTCAGTGAAGCTTCTTCATTGGACAAATGAGATAGTGGAAAGTCTTTCCACAAAGACAAGACACCTTTCTGCACGTTCTGATAAAGCATATTTGTCTTCACATGGCAGAATCTTTGTCTTTTTCTTTTTGTCATTGTTGCATAAGGCTTTAACCAAAAGAGGAATGTCAACTTTGCATCTTTCTTCTTTGGTTAAGGCCATTTTGATATAAGAAAAGGTCTGTCACCCTTTTCAGATATCCGTTTGTCTTCATGTAAACAGAACAGCGTGGGCAGTCTGTGCCGTTCTGTTTTCCACTTTGTCTTCGACTTGTAAACTAATTTTGTAGCCAAAAACATTACATGAGGACTTGGAAACATATTCCATAAAGTGTTTAACAAGTTCACAAAGAACAGAACACTTGTAAACTGTTCAAGCTGCTCATCAGAGTAGAGCAGCATAGACAGTTTATGTCCAGCCTGTTCAGCAGACAGAACAGCTTAGACAAACTGCCTTTGTTGCAACGAATGCAACATGGTAAACAGCTTTGGGCTGATATTGCCAATCACTTTTCAGGTTTCAATAAGGCATAAACAGGCCTTAAATTATACCATCAAGTGCATCAAACAGGTTTGATTGAAAATCTCCCCCTAAGATTTAGAGAAGGTTTGACTGAGGCCTTTTTGTGCCTAACACTTATTTTGTACCGGAAGGTACTAAAAGAAGGCAAATACTAAACACTATGCTTTTTACAAACAAAGAACACTCATCCACGTTGAAATGCGTTAATATATAGAAATACATGTCCTAACAAAATTTTAAGGATAACCTAATTCTTAGTATGGATTGCTGGTGATACACCCAAACAAAGACAAATTATTCCATAATGAATCATACACATTACACAATCACAATAACATGAGTTTTCGACAATGATACAATATTTAAGACCTAACCATATGCATTATCCACATCCACTACAACCGAACTCAAAAAACAACCATATGTAAGGACTTCTGGCTCGTATTAGATATTGGCAAACAAAATCATACAAACTCATGTACTTAATCAAAACAACTAAACCAGTGGCTTTAGTCATAAGAAATTGTGTTGATGATTTTTTTTCTCTAAGATTATCAGCGTATTATTTATTCTTGCACATGTTGCACCATTGCAACTCAAAAACTCAATCCAAAACCTAACAAAGTCATTTATTTGTAGACCTAAAACCGTTAAAACTTTAATAATGCCGTCAAATATCCAAACTTAAGTATCTTCCAAGTCATAACACAAAAGATTAAAACCATAAGCACATAAGAGAAGATGATAGATGATGAGAGCACTCACAGAAGGGTCTTGACCATGTGGTCATGATGATTGTTTCCTTGCTGGTGATAAGAAGGGGATCTGCTACTGATAATTATCAACATTCAAATGATGATTTGAAGTTGACATTAAATACTTTAACTGGGAAAAAATAAAACAACACCCAAAATAAAGTGAAAGAGATCTTACCTAAAAATCATTGAAAAATAGGCGAATAAAAGAAGACATTTTGCATAATCTGTCAGATAGAAGAAGTATAAATAATTGAATCTAATATTCAAGAGACAAACCTTAATCAGTAAAGATTAAGTACAAAAATGTAGTTATTGAGAAAATCAGATACACAAAAACTAATAAAAGGCTAGAATCAGAAAAATAAAATAAAACCCTAAATCAAAATAAAAAATTGTTACCTGAAAAATGTTGAAAAATCCCCAAATCCAATTAGCTTTACCTGTGTGTTGAAGAGGAGGGAGATGGTGAAATCTAGTAAACCTTTGGAAGAAATCAAATTGGATAATAGTGGAGAAATAAAGGTTTTTGAAGAGATGTTGCTAATTATCAATATTTTAGCGATGTTGCTTATTTCTCCACCATGATTAAATCGATGGATCTGTGGGGGAAATCGATGGACTACTGGCGGATTTTGATGGACCTGTGAGGGAGATGGAAGCATGGGATAGTTTTTACAAAGAAAAGAAAAAGAAAATGGATTCCAACACGTATTGTCAGAGAGATTACAAGCATGAGAGACAACGGGAGAAAGGAAAAGGTGGTTCACTTCCCGATCTTAGCTTCAGATGCCAAAGTATCCAAACCCAATAAAGTTTAAACTCAAGTTCAAATTTCATTTGCTATAAAGACTTGTACATAGCGCTTGGTTAAGTTGTATATTGTCTTAAAATTCAAGAATATGCATTAAGAAGTTGTACTTTATGCATTATTACTTGTTTATAAGATCCAAGCATCTAAATGCTTTACATTGTAGTACAAATATATATATATATATATATATATATATATATATATATATATATATACATACATATACTCAAACTTACTTGTGTAACTTGCATTAACACAGGTCTCAGCACGATTAATCATAGCAATTATGCGTCAGTCAAAACATATCTCCACAAAATAACGCTTTATGACAACTTTTCAAGTATCCATATCAGAATACAATTTCTTGCTTATAAAATATCTTTCCTTAATCAGAATTTTATCGTCATCAGAAATATAATACTTTACTGCAATCAAATTTCTAAATATATACACTACAGGCCTTGATCATCCAAATCAGGGCATCTTATTAAAACTCACACTCAACTATCGGAGTGCTAGATAATTTACTTGGTATTTATTCCAACACTGGTTCCCAAGTTTGACCATTTTCATCTACATTTTAATATCCTATTTTGTATCAGTAGTTTACTAATTATTTAATCAAGTTTAACAGTGAAACATTATACCATGACTATACTTTGTGCCTAAATTCACAACACTTAATTAAATATCATTTAAAACTTGTTCGATGTGGTTTCCATTTCAATCATAACTTATGTCCATATCGAGTCCTAAAAGCTGTTTTGGGGATGTCTTCTTCACGTAGTTTTAGCTGATGGTATCCTGAACGGAGATCAACCTTAGAAAAATAACTAACTCCTTTTGTTGATCTAACGGATCGCCAATTGGAGGCAAGGGATACATGCTCTTTTATGGTCACCTTATTGGGTTCACAATAATCAATGCATATGCATAAGGTGCCATATTTCTTCTTTTATAGTAGATATCAAATTTAACTTGAAGACTACATCATATACAAGTAATATACAATTTCTGAAACATTGTCTACCTTTACTAAATGATTACTAAAAGTTTCAATATCAAAAATAGTAGATAACTTAGATGCATTTACAGAAAGTTGACGTGCGAACATATCATATATCAAACACTTATTTGTACTAGAGTCGAACAAAACATGTGCGGGTAAGGGTTTGACCAAAACATACCAGTGACCAGCTCAGGGTCCTTCTTTACTTCCTCATTCGTAATGTGGAATACCCTAGACTGAGTCCTAGGAGTCTGATTACTTCTACTATCCGTCCCTTCACTTGAACGTACAGATGATTGGGAAACTATATGATTGCGCTGAGGTTTGCGACATTCCCATGAGAAATGCCCAATCTTGCCACAATGTAGCAAGCTTCTGCTTTTCATTAACAGTTATCTCCATGATGACCCTTTTGTCCGCAACAATAACAAAAGATGTCTTGTGACTCACACTCTCCAGAATGTGATTTGCGGCACCGATGACAATCCCTTGGTTCAGAATTTATAAAGAAAGTAAGCGCCCGATGAGGAGAAGTATTCTGTTGTCATGGCCAAAACTGAGACGAACGAGAAGACCTTGTATATCCAAACTCGTGTTGTCGCTTTGGTGGCGAAGGCTGTGTTGTGTTAGTAGAAGACGAACCAATTACGTATCCTGACATCAACAGATGTTGTTCCACATTTTTTTGCTGCCTCTAGAAGACCATCAAAAGTAGTATATCAAACATTACTCATAGTCCGGTGAATTTCCAGATCCAATCCAACTTCAAATCTGGTAATCATTCTTTCCTCAGTATCCACCTGATGTGGTGCAAATAGACTCAACTTAGTAAATTCAACAACATATTGAGACACAGTCTTATTCCCCTGTGTTAAAATTATAAACTTGGTTTCTAAACGGTGACGTTCATCTGGCGGACAATATTGTTGAGTAAAAATCTCCTTAAATTCTGCAACCTTTTCTAGAGCTAATGCGTTAACCATCGAATCCTACCACATTCTTGCATCTCTAGTTAATATAGAAGCGGAAAATCGAACCATATCCTTTTCAGCACAATCTCTTATTCGGAAGGTTTTCTCAGTAGATGTGATCCATTCCAGTGCAGTTGACGAGCCGTTGTTATGGCCCATAGAAATAACCTTAAAACTACCTACTAGCATAGGGAAGTAAGGTTCGAATCGGCAGAGAGTGCGTATGTCAATTAGGGTTAAATTTCTAGTTTCTTTAGGTTTATAAAAGCGATTAAATTGCGAGTTGATTGATTGTTTGGAATGGTGATTACGACTAAATTACTGTTAAACAATAGCAAGCAAATGACAATTGATTAAAATATCGAATTAGAGATAACCATCTACGAAATCACTATGGCTTAAGTTATTACTTACTTGAATATCATGCAATGGTCACACAGACATAATTAATTAACTAGTCATATTAATCGTAAACGCTTTAATTTATAAATCTCGGCATAGCGCATGCAACATTCATTACTTGTCTTAATCTCTAAACTAATGGACTCAGCACAAATAATAACATCACTATGAACTATCTTGCTTTTACCAATTAAACTATTTACTCATAATAAAAACCAAATGTATATCATTTGCATTACACAAAATATTCAAGAATAATAAAACACATCAATACATAAAATAACATTCAAGTAAATTGCTAAGATCAAAATCATCTAAGATTAACAGGTTTCAATAAACCAGAGTGTAAACCAATAACCTTGTTTTGAATCAAAGTCCAATTAAGAAGTTTGCGAAATAACACTTAACTGTTTTTAAGAAAACTTTCAGAATAAATAACAGATATATATAACCAATATCAAAACCTTTATCTTGCCAAAATTTCTGATTACAATCACCTCTAATATGTTTTTGATTAGACGAAGAACACTAATTGTTCTTAGGGTTTTACAACCTTAGAGGCTTGAGAAACTTATCAGAGAGCAATTACAATGAAGCACCACAATTACAGAACTTGCATACGCACACTTACAATAGAAAGACCTAGTCTATCTATATATATAGCCTTCTGATTTGTTTCCTTGACGAACTCTGATTTATCTGGTTGTAGAATTACTTGGAAGGTCCTTAAATCTTGAAATATATATCACTTCCTGAGTTTCAGCACTTTCTGTTATCAATCTGTTAAGCAGCTTGAACTTTTAACTATGGCAGCTTGAACTATTGAACTTGCAGCTTGAGTTTGTTGAACTTGCAGCTTGAACTTTGTAATTACACAGAAATACTACTAACAGCTTGAGAAATTTAACTAACATCTTGACATACTTAGATTATTTCCCAACATAAATAAAACTTAGCCGTAGATCCTCCGCAACTGGCTATGCGTGGTTTACCCTCTCATCGTGTGTTCTTCACCAGGAATGATTGTGGAAATCTTTGCAAGGCTTCTATAAAATGAACGGTTGCACTCCACCTTCTTCGTACTCAATCTGTGAATTAACTCCGGTAAGGCTTCGCCAATGTTTTCAATATTTCGGGACTCCCAAAAACGGCCGCGCACGCTCCTTATTTATAGAGGAGGAGTGGTTTAGGGTTTTGGACTCAGAAAAGAGGCTGTAGGTTTCTCACGCCATACGGGCGTAGACCTGGGCGCAGGCCTGCGCCTGCCCCTGCACTAGGGGGTACGGCCAGGTCTACGTTGGGCTGCGCTGGAAGTGCTCTCTAACTCTAAATTCTTCTGTTTTGAAGCGCTGGCTCGTTTCGCGCTGAATTTTCTCGAGCTGCTTCCATTTGACTTCTCGACCCTGAAACATAATTATGGAGTAAAAGTATGGTTGCTACAAAGTACAAGTTCACAAATAAGCCTTAAATGATACCGAAAACACATAATATTATAGTCTTATCAAACCTCCCCAACTTAACTCTTGGTGGTCCCCGAACAAGCCTTAAAATCAGAACTAACTATGTACCTGATACATTGGCAGTGTGTCTAGCAATTCTATGTTAAGTTAGCCTTCGCAATAATGCATTAAAATTTTTAATATGTAAGCCAAAGAAAAATTTCAGTTAAAATATATTTTCCTTAGAATTTATATAATGCATCTCACTCTTGGAAATTTCCATTTTAGCTCAAGGTTACAAGTCATAAACACAAGGGTCTTTTGACCATTTTTTCCCTCTATGCATGTTTACGAAAAAAATTTTCTTTTAATACCATGCTTATATCTATATTTTTTCTAAATCAAGTTATCTAGCTGGTCCATGTATCGAGATATAGGTCAGTCACTCCCAAACCAGATGGTTTTAGGGGATTAGGCATGAGTGCTACCCCAAATGACTTAATTTCCCGAACCATCTAGAATATACTTGAATCATTTTTTAGGCTAAAAACGTGTTTAAGCTCTACCCCTTATTGCATGAGTTTTCCAAAAAATTTTTTGACACATTACTCATATTTAAGCCCAAATATATTATAACCTACTTGAATTCGAATTACATAACAAAAAATGTTAAATATTATTACGACTCTTAACTTAATTATAGAATATCCTATCAACACTAGTCAAAACCTGAGTACATATATTTTCTATTTATCATCATTTTTCACGACCTGATCGGCAAACAGGACTTAACAGGGGAAGTCTAAAGAACTCTATTAACATTAAAAATCTTGAAAAGGACTCGGCTAAATAAAAATAAAGGCTACTAAAATAAAGAAATAAATTGGAAACTACACAACTAAAAATAAATGAAAGTAAAGAAAATAAAGAACAAGGAAAGTTAGTACCCGATCATTGGTACGGAGGAGGCTGACCGAAGATGATGTTGTAGAAGTCTCCGCACGGGCCTTGATCGGCGGGGTTCGGTTGTGGCGGTGGCGGTGGATATAGGTGAGCGGGAATATAGTCGGGTAAATCCTGCCTGCCTGCCATGCGCCGGATAACGCTGATATGTATCTACGGTAGGGTCGTATGACTAATACTTAGGCATAGTGTAATCAGCATAAGACTAGTATGGCATAACAGCTTGGAAATCCTCGTGATGTCGGACTCCCTCCCAGTAAGCCCAGTTATGCTGCTAGTAGTAGGCATTTTGATATGTCATGGCTCTCTGTCCCTCATGTATCCGCTCTACTCGATCCTGAATATAATCAACCGTGTCATGGACATGGGTCAATCTACTACTCATGTCATCTAACCTTTGAGTCACATTCTCAAGGAAATCCTCGTAAACTCACCACAAGATCGTCTAACCGCCGCATAATGCGGTTGACATCAATATCGTCATTACCTCGACTTTGCGAGGTAGACGACCCTCTGTTCAGCTCTTCCTGCCGAACGCCCTCTTCATTCGTGACTTTTTGCTCTCTCTCTCTCTCCTCTCCTCCTCAGTGTAGTCCTCAATATACGACCGATGGGTTTCCTTGTCGTATATCTCGAACCCCTAATCAAACTCTCTAAAGACTAGAGTGGGGAACATGGCGGCCGTAATATAGACAGGGGCTCAGGTGAAAGTGCACCCATCCTCTCAAGGAAAGTATAAATTAGCCATCCGTGGGGGATGACCGTTCTCTCTCTAGTATCATACATGGCCCATATGTCTCTAATGGATGTCCATGCAAAAGACAGTCTGGGCCTTCCCTTGAGAAGGGCGTAAAGGACAGTAATGTCTCGGTGTCTGACCTTAGACTCGTCACTATCTCGTGGCAGAATATTGTTCACGAGAATCTTATGAAGTACTTTGGCCCATGGAGACAAGTCCTTCCTATTCTGCTACCTCAGTGGTCTGATTGAAAACCTTACACACTTGTTCAATCCACTCTCCAGTCCATGTCAGGTCAGTAAAGGCCAATTGGGTCTCCGACTTATATTCATACCCACGTTGGGTAGACCCCTCATTTCCCACTACAGTATCTAAGTTAAGTAGTTGGCGAAGGATTCTAGCATCCATCCCCACGTCCCTCCCGTGCAAAGTGCCTATCAGCTTAAGGTCATCATATGTATGACCTGTCTCCCTCCTAAGGGTTGACATCCACTCGACTACATCGGCCTGATAAATCTGTGGGCCGCCTAAGTCAAGCACCCCCTCCCATCCTAGAAAGTCAAAGAGATACGGGACACCATAATAATCAAAGTCCTCGCTCCTCACCCTTTTTTCTATTAAAATACGTATAGAATATTTCTTATAAAGAAACAACGACGGTCTCATTTCCTCCGGGTGTTGAGAAAGCAACAAATTGGGGATCCAGTCCACCGGTGCATTAATTGGTTGGGTGCGTTGGCGGATTCTTCGCAATATCTACAAGTCATCATTCAATCAATGTATGAGATAAACTTAATAATGTAACCTATAATTATATTTTTTTTCATTAACGCTCACTATGTTTAGGTGCATATGTGTGTGTGTGTGTGTGTATATATATATATATATATATATATATATATATATATATATATATATATAGGGGAGGGTTCTGCTAAGAAACATAAAAAATGTGGGAACCTAAGAACCTTTATTGGCCTTTGGATTAATGATAATCAATGGTTGATATATTAGATGACAATTTTGTAATTATTTTGAACTTTGATAGTGGAGAATCTTGAAAATGTGTGAAAATGGTATTTTTGGAAGAAAAAAAATATGTTTTTCCTCTTTCTGTCTCTTACTTTTTTTCATTTTCATTTTATTTTTCTTTCATTATACTTGATTTTTAAAGTATAAAAAAACGTTTTTTACAAAAAAAAAAATTATTTTTTCTAAATAGAAAATTATTTAATTGCTAAAAAAATAACGTATTTTATATAGAAATGTTATATGTCTATATAGAATATTTTTTTCTGTATAGAATATGTTTACGAACATATTCTAAGTACAATCTACGTAGAATGTCATGCATTCTACGTAGAATGACATGCAATCTACGTAGAATGTCGTGTAGAATGTCAATATCATATATTCAACGTATATTACCTGATAAAATATATCGAAAACACATTGAAACAAAAAAAAAAGATTTCATGTAGACATTTTATCAAACTCTTGGTATGCAACTGATATAAAATATACCAAAAAGACATAGAATAGAAATGTTAATCTACATAAAAAGATATAGAAATGTATAAAAAACATAAAAATATATGAAATATATAAGAAACATAACATTCTACATAGATTATGTTTGATTTTTTACAAGTAGTCTTGTATTATATTCTATTTAGATTATCATGTAATCTACGTAGATTATCATGTAAAACATCCAACAACTATTACAATCATTATAAATCTAATATCTTACATATAATCTTCATTATAAAACATGAAAAATGAATCTGTCATATTCTATGTAGAGTATCGACGAACATATTATATGTACAATCTACGTAGAATGTCATGCATTCTACGTAGAATGACATTCAATCTACGTAGAATGACATTCAATCTACGTAGAATAACATGCAATCTACGTAGAATAACATGCAATATCCGTAGAATGGGATGCAATATACGTAAAATGACATGCAATCTACGTAGAATGACATGCAATCTACGTAGAATGTCGTGTAGAATGTCAATTATCATATATTCTACGTAGATTATTACATGATAATCTAATAAAATGATATAGAAATGTATAAGAAACATAAAAATATATTAAATATATAAGAAACATAACATTTTACATAGATTATGCGTGATTTTCCACAAGTAGTATTGTATTATATTCTAGGGTTAAGGTCTTACAATAGCAACCTACTTTTTGAAAATGTATCGATATGATACGTCTACTGTTTTAATTGTCTATATGGTACGTGTACTTCAATTTTCTGTATCGATATGATCATTCTACATAATAGAGCCTGATTTTTACATACGAAACAGGGTTCTAATAGTATAAAAAACAGGGGTCTATTACAAATATGGTCATATAGGTATGAAAAATTGAAGTACAAGTACCATATCGACATTTAAAAAAGTAGATGTACCATATTGATAAATTTTCAAAAGTAGGTTACTATTGTATGACTTTACCCCTATATTCTATGTAGATTATCATGTAATCTACGTAGATTGTCATGTAATCAACATAGATTATCGTGTAAAAAATCTAATAACTATTACATTCATTATAAATCTAATATCTTACAAATAATTTTAATTATAAAATATGAAAAATAAATCTGTCCAATGTACGTAGAGTGTACATAGAATATGTTCGTCGATACTCTACATTGAATGTCACGCAATCTACGTAGAATGTCATTCAATCTACATAGAATGACATGCAATCCACATAGAATGACATGCAATCTACGTAGAGTATCGACGAACATATTCTATGTACATTCTACGTAGAATGTCATGCAATCTACGTAGAATGACCTTCAATCTACGTAGAATGACATGCAATCTACGTAGAATGTCATTCAATCTACGTAGAATGTCATTCAATCTACGTAGAATGTCATTCAATCTATGTAGAATGTCATGTAGAATGTCAAGTATCATATATTCTGTGAGACCAAGATTTCTCAAAGGTCTCAAGTCAAGGCCTAGTAGCAACGCAATATCAATCATGAAACTAAGATAAAATTAATAATTGCGGAATAAAAGTTAATTACAATCAGAGATAATTTTTAAGTAGTAGGGGCAGACTTCTAGACTATTACATCAAAGCACAATGTAAACTAATCCAAACCCCAAAGCTCAATCTTTAATCAAGTACCAAGGTATTGGAACAGGTTCTAATGCACTTCAAGCTCTTTCAAGTCCTGACCTATGAACTAGGTCCAGCCAATCCTTTGCCTTTACCTGAAAAATAATGCAACAACGGGTAAGCTTATTTGCTTAGTGAGAATGTAGAATTTAACATTTAACATGCAATTATGAACGCAGAAGCACATGCACTGCACTCGGCTCATGCACGGCTCAGCTCTATTGCTTATGCACTGCACTAGGCTCATGCACAGCTCAATCTCGAAGGGTCATTGGCCAATTAATGCTATTTTGATGCACGAATTTGCTCAGCTCCCAGTTATAAAACTGTTGTTGCTCTTGAGACTTTTAGACAATTTCATAAGGAATGCTCGGATGATGATAAATCCATACACACGCATCATTAGTGGGGATCAGCCACGTAATGGGCTAGCTACCAGTAAAAGCTCTATATGGATATCATCGGAATGCTCAGCTCTAGCTACCCTCTGTGCTTTCATCACGTAAATCAGCACATCATAAGCCTAACATTAACCCAACACTGAGCAATAGTGATGGTGTTAAGCTTAACAATCAAATGACTCGTCAAAGAATCAAATCTAGAAGAAGAAATACTCAGCTCAACAAATCATAGTAAATATACTATGACAATATATCAATAAGCTCAAGATCAGAATGCCAAATAAATCAGAATCATGCAACAAAAATCTCAATTCACATAATATGCAGTTAAAGTGAAATCTACAACTCACAGTTACTAGTTATTTGTGCTGTTTTACTTTCTGGCTCTGGATCTGTTGCTCACAATCTGTAGTGGATTAGAACCACAATCTGACTTATGTCAGACTTTCAGATGCTCGCCATCTTGTTCCTCAATCTGTTAATAATATTAGTTCTGATATTTATTAGCCTTTACATCATCTGAATTGTATATTCAGTATTTATTCGTTAAATGTTGCTCAAGGTTCATTCGTTGGTCTTTTAATCTCAACATCTCCTAACTTGATTACATGATCATTAATCCCATTCTTTCATTTGTATTCTTTGTTCATTACATTCTCTAAAGATCTTTGTATATATATATATATATATATATATATATATATAATCATACATATATAGATAATCATTAAAGCATTTATTCTTGTTATTTTATGTATTGATCATACGATTTATTCAAGATAAAGAATGGTTTCAATGTTACATACTAAATTCAAAACTCATTAACTAAATTTGAAGACATCCTTCTAACTTATATCATCAAATTCGACCCATATACTAAACTTGAAGCCATTACATTCAAACTTAAGCTCAAATTCGAAATCTTTGTGAAATGTAGTTTCTACCAATCAATCAACAACAACAATAACCAATCAATAACAAGAACAAATAAAACTAACCGAATGATTCACTTGATGATTGAAAATGATTACAACGATGAGAATTGCTATTGTAATACACTGTAGCTCTAGATCCTCTGCTATGATTTCAGTGCGTGTATAATTTGCCAAAATGTCAGAACATCCAAAATAGAAAGTCAAAGTTGCTATTTATACATTTTTACTAACTATCAATAAAATACAAAATAGACCCTAAACTTTGATTTTCGTCAACTACAACATATCCTAACATTCTCCCCCTTTGATGAAAATAGCAAAGTCGTTAAACTGATAAGCCCAGCTTTTGTTCAACCCTTCTGATACTTTTACGATCCGAAAGCCTCCATTCAATCTTTGAAATAAACTCAACCATGAGTCTTCGGTCGTTTACAGATAAGGCTCCTTTATTTGTCTTTCTTTTCTGGTCTGCTGCAAGCTTACCTTTCAAACCACTTAAAACTTTAATCAAAGTACCATCAGAAAACTTGTTCAGCTCCACACTCCTCATTGCTCTCAACTTCTTATTCCGATCTTTATACATGACTGCTGAATGCTTCACCATGATCACTTGAAATTCTTTCAGCTCACCAGCAAATTTAATATCTCTGTGAGGTGCTGTCATGTTGATCTTCCTCATGCCTCTTTCAACCCTAATCTGTAGATCTTGCACTGACATTAATACCAATTTGGTATGCATAAAGTGGAACAGTGTCTTAAGCGCAAATCTACAGTGTTCATTTCTTTTGTTTCTGCACAATTCATCAAAAAGATCTTCAATATCTACCAAGTGCATGTTGAACATGTCAGCTTCTGTGAACACATAAGTATTTCCATCTGATCTCGTAACAGTGAATTTTGGATAGAAAACCTTAACAAATCTTTCCTTTTCAATCTTCACAAGGTCAACAATTCTGAATTCACTCTTGACCTTTTCAACTTCTTGGGTTTTGTTTCTCAGAAAACTGGCATAGTTAACCAGATTAGGCATGTTCGGCTCTAGAACTCTAAACAACTTGTGGAATGAACATGGAGCTTGTTTCTTGCAAAAGATCCGTTTCTCTAGAATATCTTCAATATATGGCATCTTATTTCTTTTTCTAATAAACTCAGCAGATCTATTCTCTGGAAGCTCAAGCTTTTTCACCTTCTTCTTGCTGATCTCATCCTTATTCAACAAAGTCAGCATATCTTGAATCTCCCTCTGAACCACTTGTTGTGCTTCAAATCTAAGTCTATGTTGTTTGTTAGATTCATCGGCAAGCACATACTCATTGAAAAACCTATCCATCACTTCAACTTCATTCAATACAATCTTTTCTTGAGCCACACTACTCTCAACTTGAAACTCTTCAAACTCCTCTTTAACTTGTACAACTACCTCAGGCTTTTCAACCGTTGGTGTTGATTCAACATCCTTCAAAATTTCCTCAACTAACACTTCCTCCTCCTCAATCCTTTCAGCTCTAAACTCTACATCAGTCAAAGCGATTATATCATCATCTTCAGATACTTCAATATACTCCTCTCTCTCTTCACCTGTCCCTTGAACACTTAGCTCATGAATCTTCTCTTGAAAGTCTTCATCTGAATCAATATACTCAACAAAGTGATAAATATCAGACTGAGTGTTCAAAGGAACTGGAACATCTTCATAAAGAATCAATCCCAGCTCTCTCTGTTCACCAGCTGATTCTTTAGAGCCCCCAGCTTCTTTCTCCTGAGCTTCCGGCTCCTTTTCTGGATATGTTATCATTAATAATCCCAGGCGTTGGTTCATCAAGCTTTCTCCTCTTCTCCCCCTCATGAGGAGCATCATCGGAGTCTTCGTCATGCTCATCATGTTTCCTCTTGGACGAGGAAGCTTGAGCCTTGCAGGTTTCTTCAACTGCAGCTACTCTTTCTGAGAGATTACCTAACGCAGTTATCACAGTACTTTCTAAGCTGATCATGCGTTCTCTCATCTCATCAAATTGCTCAAAAACAAAGTCCTTCAACTCTTCCTTCAACTCTTCTATAGCTTGTTTTGACTCAGATTGCTTAACAGACTCCTCTGCAACATCCTTTCCCTTTAAAAACTTCTGAATATTTGTCATTTGAGCCATTACCTCAGCTAATTGATTAGATACATGCATATTTACACCAGACACAGCTTCATTCAATGCACTTGTCAAGGTTGATTCTGTAACAAAAGGGGATAAAGTCACCACTGGGTCACGTAGACTTCCAGTTGTCACAGCAGTCGAACTTGTATAAAGAACGTCTGTGTGGCCAGTGCTCAGAGTTGGTAGTGTCGTTTCTCTGACTGGACTTCCACCCTCTTCAAGTGACGGAGCAACAAATGCTTCCGTTACTGAGGGTGTTCCAGTGGGAACACTAAGTTCAACCACACTCACTTCAACAAATGAAGTGACTCAAGTGTCCTAGACTGTATAGGAACTAGACTCGGTGATTGAAAAGAAGTCGTACACACGGGCAGTTGTGCACTTGTTTCAATATCCATTAAGTCCAAGTGACTTTCGGATAGATCATGTGGTTCATCCCTGTGTTCAATTGAAACAGTCTCCTGTTGAGAGGAGACTGAGTGGATAGTTGGGTGTGCAATCGTCAGTGGGATACTGACTTGTTCAATGCTAACTCTCATAGGAGAGCTAACAGTAGACGTGGTTAAATCCCGGCTTTCTGGGGTTATGGTCTCCCTCACACTTTCTACAGCAATTTGTACAATATCCACCATCATCCCTCCTCCCTCATGATAATCACCTCCATCATCACCATCATCATCATCATCATCTCCTTCTCCCTCTTCTTCTTGTATATCAGACAACGTCCTCTCAGAATCTGACTTTTCGGCTTCTTCCTCACCACCCCTCACACTGCCTTCTCCCTCTCTCTCAGAATGGGCAACCTGAACTTCAGCCCCTTGCTGAGGTTCCTCTATCCTTAAAGCTCCTGGGCTAAGAGATCCCGGTTCCTGGGTCTCTATCGGAGCATGATCTATTCGATATAATCTCACATTCTCACTTTCTTGATCCGCATATTTGAGCAACGACTCTGGAATTGGCATAATGTTTGCATTTGGGGAGTCCGGCACTTCGTGTAGGCTCATCATAACATAATCCGGACATCTCTGAGAATTGGCTCGCTTCGGAATATTTTCATTAGCACGAAGGATCCCTCGGATAAGAATCTGTATGAATCTCTGAAGTGGCACAAATTTCCTTGCTCTATTTGTTGTTTTCGCAAGCACAATCTCTTTCAAATCTTCCCATATGCACTGAGCATAATCGTAATGCTTGTTGAATGCTATGCCATGAAATATCCTCAAATAGTGAATATTGCATCTATCAATGCCTGTGTGTTTTGAAGTCATACACCTATTTATAATTCCAAATAGTGTATACCATTCTCCATTTAAACCATTCCTATTAAACTTTGAGCTCTTCGGTAGTGGATTTGAGTAGCCCAAGCAGATTAAATCATGTACTAGCTCCTCATCTGAGACAAAGTCTTCAAAGTCTGCCAAGTCTGGGAAGTTTACAGTGTCTATACGTCTCGGAAGAAATAGATTATGACACAGTCTTGCGAGAGTGATTTTTGTCTTGAACTGGTCTATTGTCACTTTAAAGTGATGATTTCCGTCAGCAGGAACAAATTTGACAGTGTGCCAAAATTGTTGTAGATACACTTGTGGAATAGACGGTTTGTATTGAAGCAGATAACCGAGTGGATGGCCTTTCAGAATGTCCACAATGATAGGATGGCTTACTTTAATAACCTTGGTATCTAGACGATGGTTATTATCTCGGAAAGGAAGGCAATGTTTAGGTTTTACAAGCTGGTTATCTGGGATAATGTTTGTTTGTGATGAACGGGCAACTGAGGTAGACCTAACTGGGGTAGATAGAAGGGTATGATTTGATGATGAATGGGAATCAGAGGAATTTGAATTCTGAGATTGTACCGGAGATGCCATTTGAACACCTGTAAAAACAAAGAACATCATGTTAGTCAGATCATGTACACAAATGACATCCTTCAAAATGTAGAAGAATTGTAACATTTTATCAGAAATTGTCAAAACTTGTGATTTTCTTTTTAAGGCATCGGGTTTCCAGACAATAATAGTTAATTATTGAATGGACTCCAGAGTCAATCGTTTAGAGACCAATGTTAGAAAAACACAGATTTATAACAATTTCTTAAAAAATGTGACATTTTTCTTAAATCATAAAAAATTCCACACTTAGAAAAATTTTCTGTTGAAACTCGAATAAAACTACAAGTTTCTCGAATCACTCTTGAACAATGTCGGATGACACATGAGACAACTCGAATAAGCCTATAGACAACTCGAATGATGTGTACATGAAACTCGAATAAGCCTATTTACAACTCGAATGATGTATCTATGAAACTCGAATAAGTCTCTACAAAACTCGAATGTCATATACATGAAACTCGAATAGAAGATGTACTAAACTCGAATGGAACATGGGATCCAACATTCAACTCGAATGACCAAGTCATTTTCTCGATAAGACCATTGTCCCAACTCGAATAAGCTTGAAGCACTTATGTTCTGAAAATTTTCTAAGTGATACACACACACTTGTCAACTCGCATGAAAGACAAATGTTTCTCGAATGTTATGTGTACTAAACTCGATTAACTCTGAGTTCTATCTGAATCAACTCGAATAAGTCATGATGCAACTTGAATTACTGACTGATGCAACTCGAATGACTCACTGATGCAACTCGAATGTCTTATCATACAACTCGAATGACTCTTAGTGCAACTCGAATGATGCTTTATTCGAGAAATTTCTTTTTATTTTTCTACAAGTCTAAAACTCACTGATTTTGATGAATTTAATTTCAAGGATCATTTTCAGTCTTTTA
Source organism: Centrapalus pauciflorus (assembly GCA_020465985.1). Lineage (NCBI taxonomy): Eukaryota > Viridiplantae > Streptophyta > Magnoliopsida > Asterales > Asteraceae > Centrapalus > Centrapalus pauciflorus. Next base: position 84,038 of record JAANYP010007314.1, on the reverse strand, counting down.
AAACATGTACCCCTTCGAAAATGTATTTTAAACACATTTGTTTTACTGAACTTTGAACAAAAACAACTTTAAAGCTGTTAAAAATTCAAATTTCAGATTAATCATGAACTCGAAACTGTTTCATTTGAAAAATCAGTGATTCTGTTTGTGTGATGTAAAAATGACTTATGAAATTTCAGATTCATAATCATAATACCAATTCGAGCCTAATCACACATTTAATTTCAACTTTATGAACAAATACCATGATTTGCCATTAACAGTCAATAACTCAAAAAAAATACGAACAGGTAGATGCAAACCATATAAAGAAACACATACTAAGCATATATACTAACCATATAAAGAAACAAACTGAAAAAAAAATACGAACGTTTACTCACAATTTTGATGAAAAAATTGTCGGTTGTGGGTTTGAGCTTTCTTTGAAATGAAGTAATCTAGTTGGAGAAGATGATGAAATGTATTTTCCGGAAAAGTGAATTTGAATTTGAAAATTCAAATTTATAGTCAAATTTTACCCGGCCCATTTTGAAGTTTTCAAATTTGAAATATCCGGCCCATCATCTACAACAAATTAGCCCACATACTAATTATTTCAATCAAAAATTGTGACTAAAAAAAATTTGAATTTCAAAAAAAATATTAACAGCACACAAAACAAAAAAAAAATATTAAAATGCACAAAAAAAATATTCTCTCTGAAAAAAAAAATTTCCACATAAAAGAACACACAAAAAAAATTGAAAACACAAAAAAAAAATTAAATATATTAAAAAATATTAACAATACTCATTTGCTCCCCCTTGAATTTCTGAATGTTGATGTTGCTCCCCCTCAACTGGATATTCAATTTCTCAGCTCTGCTCCCCCTACAAAATAACAGATAATTTTTATCAGATTTATTCAAAATCAGATAAATTTCTTTTCTGCTCTCCCTGCACATGACAATCCAGATCTTGTTAAATTCTAAATAATATAAACTTTTTATGATTCATGAATTAAACATCAGATAAAAATCACTTAAAAATTGAAAATTTTAAATTTATATTTTGAAACTACTGAATTATTAAATCTTAATGATTCAACATACCTAATTTGTATACCAAATAATTAAACCGCTTTTTTCATCTAACGCTTTGGTAAACAAATCAGCTAGTTGATATTCAGTAGGTACAAAATATAATTCTATATTTCCATTTTCTACATGATCTTTTATGAAATGATACCGAATGTCAATGTGTTTCGTTTTTGAATGTTGCACCGGATTTGATGCAATAGCTATTGCGCTCTGAGAATCACAATATATTGGAATTTTCTTTGGTGTACACCCGTAATCACGCAGTTGGCTCTTCATCCACAACACCTGAGAACAGCAGGAAGATACAGCAACGTACTCTGCTTCAGCTGTAGACAATGAAACACAATGTTGTTTCTTGGATGACCAACATACGGGTTTGTCACCTAAGAACTGTACTGCTTCTGACGTACTTTTTCTGTCCATCTTATCACCTGCGTGATCAGCCTCAGAAAAAGCAGTCAGATTAAATGAAGATTCTCTAGGATACCACAAACCAAGGTTTGGAGTTCCTTTGAGATATCTTAAAATTCGTTTCGCAGCTGTTAAGTGTGATTCTTTAGGATTTGCCTGATATCTAGCACAGACACATGTAGCAAACATAATATCTGGTCTACTAGCTGTTAAGTACATTAATGACACAATTATACCTCGATAATGAGTCACATCTACAGGTTTCCCTTAGATGTCCGCATCGAGTTTTGACTTTGAATCCGGAGCCATGGGAGTTTTCATAGGAGTACTATTGACCATGTTAAATTTCTTTAACATGTCTTGTATATATTTTGACTGATTGATAAAAATACCATCAGTTAATTGTTTTACTTGTAATCCTAAGAAAGAATTTATTTCCCCCATCATGCTCATTTCGAATTTTTGGGACATTAAAAATGCGAATTTCTTACAAAATTCAGGATTTGTAGACCCAAATATTATATCATCTACATATATCTGTATAACTATGATATCTGACCCCTGACGTTTTATAAACAGGGTTGTGTCAACTGCACCTTTTGTAAATCCACATCTCAACAGATATGTTGAGAGTGCATCATACCAAGCACGAGGTGCTTGTTTAAGGCCATACAATGACTTATCTAAAATATATACATGATCAGGTTTCGAAGGATCAGTAAACCCTTCCGGCTGATATGTATATACTTCATCTGTTAGCTCCCCGTTTAAAAACGCAGTTTTAACATCCATTTGATATACTGTAAAATTTTTATGAGCGGCAAAAGCTAAAAACATCCTAATAGCTTCAATTCGTGCAACTGGTGCGAATGTTTCATCATAATCAATCCCTTCTTGTTGGCTGTATCCTTTGGCCACGAGACGAGCTTTATTTCGAATAATGACACAATGTTCATCTTTCTTGTTCTTAAAGATCCATTTCGTGCCTATAATGGATTTGTCTTTTGGGCGCTCAACAAGCCTCCAGACCTTTAACCGTTCGAACTGGTTCAGTTCTTCTTGCATCGCCACAATCCAATCAGCGTCCAGAAGAGCTTCTTTTACATTTTTGGGCTTTACCTTACTCAAAAAATTTTAAAATAAGCATTCATTTATAGTTGCCCTTCTGGTTTGGACTGACGCAGATGGATCACCAATGATGTTTTCTATTGGGTGATTTCTTGTCCACTTAACTGTATGTGGAAACGGTTCTATTGGGTCTTGGTTGGGATTGAGATCTAGATATGGTTCAGGAGTTACTGCAGATGTTGTAGGTGGGACATCTGAGGTAGGAGCTTCTGAATGTTCAGAAGTAATGGGGGTTTCAGAAGAATGTGGAGGTTCAATTGGTTGTACAGTCTCAGTAGTTGACTGCACATTTGCTGTTGATGCTTCTCCAGTTTCTTCTGAACCTTGTTGTTGAGAAAGATCAGAGACTATGACTGGATCTTCAGTAATCCTGTCAGGCACCAAATTTTGAACATTAGTTTTGGGCTTTTCAAAATAGTCTTCTTAAAAATTCTCAAACAACTTATGTAATTTTGAGTGTTCAGCATTTTGTTCAGTTGACTCCAATGAAGTCTGCATATTAGGTTCGGGTCCTGAACTGGTGTGTTCAGAAGCCATTACCACTCCTTCGTCGAATTTGATATTTACGCTTTCGTTGACTGTCTTGGTTCTCTTGTTGTACACTCGGAAGGCAACCGACTCCTTTGAATACCCGATGAATATTCCTTCATCTGCCTTTTGATTAAACTTACCAAGATTGTCTTTATCGTTCAGAATAAAGCATCTGCAACCAAAGACATGAAAAAATTTAATATTCGGTATTCGTTTATTAATCAGTTCATAAGGAGTCTTTCCGAATCTCTTATTTATTATTGAACGATTTTGTGTGAAACAAGTTGTTGCAACTGCTTCTGCCCACAAAAATAACGGTAAATTGGAATATGCTAGCATCGTCCTAGCTGATTCCACTAGTGTCCGATTTCTTCTTTCAACGACACCATTTTGTTGTGGAGTTCGAGCAGCTGAAAACTGATGTGTAATTCCTATTGAATTCAAGAATGAGTCAAGTGATTTATTCTTGAAATCTGTTCCGTTGTCTGAGCGGATTGTTTGAATTGTGAGTTGCAACTTTACTTGTATTTTCCGGATGAAGTCGATGATCGTTTCGGTTGCATCTGATTTGGATCTCAGGAAGAAAACCCACGTGTATCGTGAATAGTTATCAACTATCACCAATACATATCGTTTCTTATTTATGCTTTGTACTCTCATTGGTCCACACAAATCCATATGCAATAATTCCAGTGCTCTCGTGGATGAGTGTTCTGTTTTGGATTTGTGTGTGGCCCTTGTCATCTTTCCTTTTTCACATGCCGCACATAATTGCTCCTTTTGGAATTTGAGTGTCGGCAGCCCTTTAACTAACCCTCCTTTTGCTAGGTTGGTCAACTCATTGAAGTTCAGATGTGAAAGGCGACGATGCCACATCCATGCTGTTTTAGATGTAGCTTTTGACAATAAGCAGACATCTTTCTTCAGATTAATCGAGGCTAAATCAATGGAGTACAAATTTGTTTTCCTGTTTCCTGCCAAAATTTCTTTTCCTTCTCCGGATCTAATGCTGCACCGATTGGCTTTGAAATTGACTTCTAACCCTTTATCACACAATTGTCCAATACTAAATAGATTGTGTCCAAGACCATCAACATAGAAGACCTTTTGGATGGTGATTTTGTCGTATTTTAGACTTCCGTAGCCTTTGATCGGACAAAACTGATCATTTCCAAATCTGACTGTCCCACAGAACTTTTCTACAAAGTCCGTGAGTGTGTCTCGTTGTCCGGTCATATGTTTGGAGCAGCCGGAGTCAAGGTACCAGACATGGTTTACCTATAAGACGAAGTAGCACATGAGGTACCCACTTGTAGTTGGGTACTTTTGTTTTTGGTAAATCATGCACAATATTATTTGTTTTTCTAACAGATATGGCTTTTAGCTTATCATTTGAATTTATTTTAGGTACCCACTTTTGAACTGTTCTTTTAGGTATCCATTTTTGTACAATTCGCGGTGGAATTGCTTTTGAAACAATTTTCTTTGGAACCTTTTTCTGTTCATAAAATGGGTCCTTCTTCTTTGGTTGCCATACGAGCTTATTAGATTTAACAATTGCAGGCTTACAAGCATAAGAATTCAAAGCAATTAAGTCCGTTCTTGAAAACTTTATACAAGAATTTTTAACAAGATTATTATTATTACAGACAGACTGTTCATTTTTGCTATTTCTATCTGTAACATTTTTGTCCTTCACGCGCCACTCTTGTTTTAAACTCTTGTTTTTCTGTTCTCTTTTCTTCTTTCGCCAAACTTGTTTTCTCGAACCGTTCACAACGATATCTGACATAAAAGAAGTATGAGAATTAGTAGATTTAGATGCTCGTTTTTTCTGTAAGTTTTTCATACCTTTTGAAGATTGGACTTTACGTGCAATTGAGTCCGTTGATGAAGATGATTTACCCTTTTCAAAGTTAGGAGACTGAACAATAATTTTTGTTTTCTCCTTCTTTTGTTGTAATGATGGTGAATTTTCAGATGATTTTAAAGAATCTGTAGACATTCTTTGCAGAATTTTAACAGATTCTTTATTACCATTTGATTGTTTGTTAGTCAAAGGTTTGATAAATTCACCAATTTTACCAAACATTTGATCTAATGAATTAACATCAGAGTGCATGTACAGATCAAATTCTTTTTCTGTATTTATAGAATCTAGAGAAGTAGATGATTGTGGATCAGACACAGTTATGTTTTTAGGCTTATCTTGCAACATATGTTCCATTTTTCTTAATTCAGCCTTGAGAGTTCCATTCTCTGTCTCAAAATTTTTAATTTTCAATTCTAAATCAGAATTTATCTGTTCTAAAATTGAATTTGGCAAATATAATTTTTGAGACTTAATAGGTAATTCAGACAAATCCTTTTCAGAATAAGTTTGAATGTACTCTTCTTTAGTATCAAGAATGTTGCTGGTTTCATTTATCTTGGTATAATCACCAGAATTTTGCATTTTGTCTGATCGTAATCTTTTTATTTCTTCTCTAGATTCTACTTCTTCAGATGCTTTCATAAATGTCATTTTTAATCCTAAATTCATGTATCTGACATCAATTAGTGTTGGTGAACTTGATATAGCTTTTGTCAGATACTGAGGATTTTCCCAACCAATTCCAGATTTAGAGTTATAAAATTCTGTGTCTTTTGGTTGATTTAAATAAATTGTTTGATCTGTTTGCCCTCTTTTAATAAATTCATCCTCCATCTTTTTTATTTTCTCATAAAGTTTAGTTCTTTCTTCAAATATGGCATGATATTTTACAGAAAAGTTTCAGGCATCTAATTCAGCTATTCGCAGTCTTTCTTGTAAATCAGATATTTTGTGATTCAGATTGAGTATATTGCTTTGAAGTTCTTTTTCCTTATCTTGTAAGTCTGAGACTGCTCGTAAAGCTAATGCTTTATCTTTGGAAAAGTCTAGAACTAAGTTGTGTTCATTTCGAAGTTTGTTTTCCAAAGAATGAACATTTTTCTTTTCTGCCTTTAAAGATTTTTCAAACTTTTTAAGCATAAAGACCATATTAGTTAGTTTTTCTTCTAATATGCATGATTCATCAATATCAGAGTCTGCATTAGAATTTACCTCCGGTCTGTCTGAACCATCTGAGTTTTCAGACTCTGAATCTTCCTCATTTTCAGCTTCATTTTGGCCAGTTTCCATCAATGCAACTTCTTCTGTTGCTTCCTCTTCATCAGACTCAGGTTGGTGACCTCAACAGTCCTCGGTGGAATTGGGGGATTGCCAGTTGGTAATCCTGGGATTGTTTCCATGAAAATGGCTGGTCCTTCAGTTAATGATTTCAGCATTTCTTCGGACAGATCATGAAAACTGATAAATTCAAGAAACCGCTCCCGCCATTGAACATATTCACCCCTGTATAAAATTGGGGGTTTGATTTCTGATCCCATTGCCAGTGCATCTTTTGACATGTTGATTGATCTTTGGGAAACTTGTCCAAGATCTGATGAACTTCGATTGAGATTGAAAATTTTGATCACACTTTGAAACACAGATTAGTACTGTAATCAACAACACAGTAACTTGTCAGTAGCAGTAACCAACTTGATTCAGACAGTGAGTAGACTTGATGTATTGCACTAGTCTCGATTAATGTGTGTGTCAAACTTGAATGATCCAAGTATTAAACTCGAATGTGTTTTGAGTGAAACTCGAATGATTCTTTTGTAAAACTCGATTGAAACTTGGTAAAACTCGAATGAGTCTTTGGTAAAACTCGAATGAGTCTTTGATAAAACTCGAATGAGTCTTTGATAAAACTCGAGTGGGTCTTTGATAAAACTCGAATTTGTCTTTGATTAAAACTCGAATGAGTCTTTGACAAAACTCGAATGAGTCTTTGACAAAACTCGAATGAGTCTTTGACAAAACTCGAATGAGTCTTTGACAAAACTCGAATGAGTCTTTGACAAAACTCGAATGAGTCTTTGACAAAACTCGAATGAGTCTTTGACAAAACTCGAATGTGTCTTTGATCAGAAATTCGATTTTGATCTGAAACTCGATTGAGTTTAATCTGAAATTCGAGTTTGTTTAAAAGGTTGTGAACTCGAATTGCAGGGTTATCAACTCGAATGAAAAGATTATCAACTCGAATGACAATGTTGTCAACTCGAATTAAAAGCTTGTCAACTCGAATATTACCAGATTGTCAACTCGAATAAAAAGGTTGACAACTCGAATATCAGTTATATTCAACTCGATTATCAGTTATATACAACTCGATTTTCAGTTATATTCAACTCGAATAATCAAAGTACTCAACTCGAATGACACACAAGATGTGTATATTTCGAGTTTCTTAATATTTTCAGCTTTTTCAAGTCTGAAAATCAGATTAAATCCAAATATTGTCCACTTTCACTCAAATTGTAATCGAAGGTGTGGTTTTTGAATACAAACACTTTTTGTTAAACACCTTTATGCAAAAATAGATCTAAGTTGGACTTTTTCAATGAAACAGTAACCGTTTTTACTCTTTTCAAAATTTCAGAAAATTGCCTAGATCTTTTTCTGTGTTTTGTAAATCAATTCAAGTTTATATTCAATTGATTCGACTGTGAATCCTTTACCTTCGATCCAATTATCACTGACAAAGATCAACTGAGTAAAAACCCTTAGTGATTTTAGGGTTTTTCTGAAAAAAAATGCTCAAGAACAGTAGCAGTTTCGAAAAATTTCAATCTCAAATAAGAAAAAATTCACCCCTAAGGCTTTGATACCAATTGTGAAATGTAGTTTCTACCAATCAATCAACAACAACAATAATCAATCAATAACAAGAACAAATAAAACTAACCGAATGATTCACTTGATGATTGAAAATGATTACAACGATGAGAATTGCTATTGTAATACACTGTAGCTCTAGATCCTCTGCTATGATTTCAGTGCGTGTATAATTTGCCAAAATGTCAGAACATCCAAAATAGAAAGTCAAAGTTGCTATTTATACATTTTTACTAACTATCAATAAAATACAAAATAGACCCTAAACTTTGATTTTCATCAACTACAACATATCCTAACAATCTTATGCACTAGATTCGAATACCCATTCGAATTTAAGGAGTAAATTCGAAGTCCTTATGCTAATTTCGAATACTCATTCGATTTTAATGCTTAAATTCGAAAGCCTATGATTAAATTCGAACCTATCATAAATTTTAGTATCAAATTCGAACTTGAGGATAAATTCGAAACTATATTCGAATTCAGAGACTAAATTCGAAGCCTATGGGGTTAATTTCGAAACTCTCTTCGAACCTAAGGGCAAATTCGAAGCTCATATTCGAATTTAATGTTAAATTCGACTCCTAATTTGATTTTAGCCAGAAATTTGATTTTGTTCCATACAATTCGACTTTGTTCTTGATATTTCGAGTTTGTTCATTATTTACAACTTTAAAACATGCGTTTTAGGTCTACAATCACAAAATATGTTAGATATTAAGCCTAGATTCTATAATATTATGCATTATCTAACAATTTCTAGCTAAAACTAGTTTTAATCTCATGTAAATTACTAAATTCGAATTTATATCTTAGAAACCGAAAGCATAGAAGCTTAATCTTACCTCACATTCGTGTGTAATCCTACATGCAACGACACATCCTTGTAGTATTCTTCAAGATCTTCCCAATAACGTATAAATCTTGATAATCCGACGGTCGGTTTAGAAGAAATCTTAGAGAGAGAGTAGAGAGAGTGTAGAGAGAGAAAATCTAGAGAGAGAGAGAGTTTAGAGAGAGAGTAAATCTGATTTTATGATTCAAAAATTCCGTTTATATACTTCAACTAGTTATGTTTGCTACTTAACCCACTATTACTTTCGTATCTTATATATCTTTTATTTAATTATTTTAATAATTTATTAATTCATAACTTTAAATATTTATATAATTTAATTAAATATAGAAAACTTAATTAAATTATAATTCAAAATAATGTAATAATATTACATTATTGGTTCGATGATCAGATATTTAGTTGGGCTAAAAGTTGGGTTGTTACAGAATGGGCTCCACCACGCACAAACTTCGTCCTCGAAGTTAGATATGTTTGAACAGACTTGGATGGATAGCTTTTATGATATCCCTTAATTCCCATAACTGATACGAACTTTTTTGGTGTTTCCACTGAACGAGCACCATCTGTATTTCATATCTTTTTATTTCTATGAAATTCTCAAGCACAAGAACTCAAATTTCTCTTTTCAGAGTTCATACTTGATTCAATATTTCGCTGCTTGACCATTTTAGGAATTCTGACTTATTATTCATACTCTTAATATATGAGCTTTATGCCTTAATCAGTTCAGAAAATAACTCAGTACATGAGTTAGCTCATATATCTCTTTTATTCGATTTTTGAGCCAATTATGGCTTTTTAAATCTCTCATTTGTATTATTGCAAAATTTTCATGGACTAACTTATGCAATTACATAAGAGATTTTTAGGGCTTCTGATTATCAGTTATATATTCTTTTTGTGGGCTTTTGAGATTTGATTTTATATCTCATTTAATTCAGCTATCATCTCTATATTTTAGTTAGCTCATGTCTCTTCTGATTTGCTCTTGAAATAGATACAGAGCTTTTCGGGAGTCTGATATCTGTACTTTTATGTTTCTTTTATTGATGATGTTACAATCATCAATCGCTTAGCTGATTTTCTACTTGTGCTAACTTGTTATGAAGACTTAAAATTTTTCTTCGCTCTATTAAACAAATGAAATCTATCCTTCGGCGCAACAATCGGAGTCAACTCTTCGCGTAACGACTCCACCTCAACTACCTTGGTCTCAAATTGCGCTGCCATATCCGCCAAATCTTTTATGTAAGCAGTCTCTCGAGAAGCAAAATCCTCCAAGAAGATTGAGTGTTTAGAAGCCGAGAATGAGAGTTTGAGGCAAAATGTTGAAATGCTGCGTTTAAAAACTTGCCGAACAAAACAGGAGTTCGAACAGAGAATCAAAGTTTGGAGTTACAATCGTCCACATCTTCTTCGCAACAGTTTCAGCAGTTAAGAGATATTTTAGGCAAGTGAAATATAATCAAGAACTTGAAGTGATCATACACTTTCAAATCTTGCAGCGAATAGGAACATTTAACGACATGGAAAACAAATGCGATACAGAATCGAATTCTAAGGGACAAGTTGATAGAAATCGACAATTTACTTAGGTTTTCTCGGTGTGATTCGTTAGACATGATGACAGATTCTGTTATTAAAGTCAGGTCTCGAGTTACCAGAGTTTCAAAACCGTCTCCACGACCATTTAGCTCATCTTCTACTTTATCGTCATCGCCTTCCTCTATTAGTTCACTGTGCAATTCGGTCAAGAGGCTTCGACAAAACAATAGCTTTTGGTTCTGTTTAATTATACATAAAGACTTATGTTTAACTTTTCATTGGTGAATATCTGAATTTGAAATCACTTTATTCTTTTAACGGAAGCTTTTTATTTTATGTGCAGTTAGGTAGAATAAATATTCTATATTAGACATCTCACTAGTCTCGCATCGACATAATGAGAATCCAACACTTATATGTATATTGACATATGATGGGCTTTTCATTTTATATACAGTTAGATGGAATAGGAATTCCATTTTAGATATCTCACTAGTCTCGCGTCGACATAGTGAGAATCCATTCTTACATTTATTTTGGCATTTGACGGCTTTTCATTAGTCATTCATGACTAATTGCTTGTCTTCTCAGAATCTCAATCTATTTTCTTTTCACTCTAACTTTGTGTCTCTGACTTCTTTAATTTTAATTCAAGTTGTCATTGGGTGCTTAACAATTTGTTTCAATGATTCTCTTCTCATTAGTTTTATTTAATTAACAACTTCTACCTCTGCCTCCTTAAGAGACACGCTGTAATCATTCAGATTACAAGGATTTACGAAGTAGCTTGTGCTTAGGATTAAATTTCAATTTCTCTCGAGTTTTGAATCATACATGATTCAGATAACAATACCTATATTGTCTATAGGTATAACTTCTGATTGGGAATATATTTGTATAGTAACTTCAACTGATACAACCCATATGTCATCCGCATTATTCACTATCGATGACTGGGTTGTACGGTTAAGTCAATACTTATTTTGGAATTGAATTTCATCTGGCAATGGAATTAAATCATTTTATCATAAGAAACTTATTATTAGTTACCATCAGGGTCTTTTGACGTTTCTGTTGTCTCCTCGGCATCCTCAGCAGTTATATGGAAAGCTCGCGCCTTTGCTGTAGGTATCATTGTAGTACTCTGTTCGATTGCTCTCGCGTGCATTTGGGCAATGCTTGGCATAATGTCCACGCTCACCACAGTTGTAGCATACGTCGTTTCTTTGTGGGCACTCATCGCTTCCATGTCCAATCCGGTTACAAGTGTAACAGGTCACATCTATAGGGTTGCAGCGTCCGCTATGAAATTTGTTACAACGTTTTCACGATCGCGCTCCTGACTGTAGGGAATAGACCCTAGTCTTCTGAGGCGTAGAGGATGCTTGTGACTGCTGCTGACTGGACTTTGATGAACCGAAGAATCTACTAGACTTCTCTTTCTTAGGTGGAGATGGACAAGTTGGACTTATAGCCATCATAACGGGTTCACAACTCGAATCTGTGAATTCCCGCTCCACCATTCTTGATGCTTCCACTATGCTGAGATACGTCGTGAACTTTATGCTGCTCATTTGTCTTCTATATGTTGGATTCAGACCCAGTCTGAATCGGTTTATCTTACGCTCTTCTGTTGCTACTTGATATGACGAGTAGCCGTAAAGTCTCGAGAACTCATGCTCATATTCATCAACGGTCTTAGTTCCTTGTTTCAATTGCATCAACTGCATCTCGAGTTCGTCTTGTTTGTCTGTTGGACAATATTTGGCGTTGAACATTTCCAAGAACTACTCTCAATCCAATGTCATAATTGCTTCCTCACCATACATACTCCTTTGTGTTTTCCACCAGGCTCTAGCAGCTCCAACGAACAGTGCTGTAGCAAACTTAACTCTATTGCTGTCCAGACATTCTGAGATACTGAAGATCTCTTCAGTATGACTTACCCAATCTAACGCTTGTATTGGGTCTACTGTGCCTTCAAATGTTATGGCACCACTCGCTTTGAAGTCTTTAAATCTACAGCCTTTTGGCTGCACAACTCGTTTATTGACATGCTCATTATCGGATTCCGATTCACTTGACTGTTCAGTTTGCTACTTTTTATGTTTATTTCTCTTTTCAGTTTTCTTTATTGATTCAATTTTCTCTAGCATAAACTTGTTTTGTTGCTCATTATTCTGGGTTATTAGTTGTTGCATCATTTCCAGGACTTGCTCTGGGGTCATGCCACCTGATGGTCCACCTTCTCCTGACATAGCTCTGAAATATAAATCACTAAGTATTTAGATCATTAGTCTAGCACATTGTATCCATTCATGCCCCGTCCTACTAGTCTCTGAAACCTATCTTAGTTCAAGCCATCCTGTCATGATTGATACTATAGCATTGCACAAGTTTGAGATCATATATTACACGTAATACAATGATTCACTCAAACTATTGCTCTGATACCATCCTGTGAGACCCAAGATTTCTCAAAGGTCTCAAGTCAAGGCCCAGTAGCAACGCAATATCAATCATGAAACTAAGATAAAATTAACAGTTGCGGAATAAAAGTTAATTACAATCAGAGATAATTTTTAAGTAGTAGGGGCAGACTTCTAGGCTATTACATTAAAGCACAATGTAAACTAATCCAAACCCCAAAGCTCAATCTTTAATCAAGTACCAAGGTATTGGAACAGGTTCTAATGCACTTCAAGCTCTTTCAAGTCCTGACCTATGAACTAGGTCCAGCCAATCCTTTGCCTTTACCTGAAAAATAATGCAACAACGGGTAAGCTTATTTGCTTAGTGAGAATGTAGAATTTCACATTTAACATGCAATTATGAACACAGAAGCACATGCACTACACTCGGCTCATGCACGGCTCAGCTCTATTGCTTATGCCCTGCACTAGGCTCATGCACAGCTCAATCTCGAAGGGTGATTGGCCAATTAATGCTCTTTTGATGCGCGACTTTGCTCAGCTCCCAGTTATAAAATTGTTGTTGCTCTTGAGACATTTAGACAATTTCATAAGGAATGCTCGGATGATGATAAATCCATCCACACGCATCATTAGTGGGGATCAGCCACGTACTGGGCTAGCTACCAGTGAAAGCTCTATGTGGATATCATCGGAATGCTCAGCTCTAGCTATCCTCTGTGCTTTCATCACGTAAATCAGCACATCATAAGCCTAACATTAACCCAACACTGAGCAATAGTGATGGTGTTAAGCTTAACAATCAAATGACTCGTCAAAGAATCGAATCTAGAAGAAGAAATACTCAGCTCAACAAATCATAGTAAATATACTATGACAATATATCAATAAGCTCAAGATCAGAATGCCAAATAAATCAGAATCATGCAACAAAAATCTCAATTCACATAATATGCAGTTAAAGTGAAATCTACAACTCACAGTTACTGGTTATTTGTGCTCTTTTACTTTCTGGCTCTGGCTCTGTTGCTCACAATCTGTAGTCGATTAGAACCACAATCTGACTTATGTCAGACTTTCAGATGCTCGCCATATTGTTCCTCATTCTGTGAATAATATCAGTTCTGATATTTATTAGCCTTTACATCATCTGAATTGTATATTCAGTATTTATTCGTTAAATGTTGCTCAAGGTTCATTCGTTGGTCTTTTAATCTCAACATCTCCTAACTTGATTACATGATCATTAATCCCATTCTTTCATTTGTATTCTTTGTTCATTACATTCTCTAAAGATCTTTGTATATATATATAATCATACATATATAGATAATCATTAAAGCATTTATTCTTGTTATTTTATGTATTGATCATATGATTTATTCAAGATAAAGAATGGTTTCAATGTTACATACTAAATTCAAAACTCATTAACTAAATTTGAAGACATCCTTCTAACTTATATTATCAAATTCGACCCATATACTAAACTTGAAGCCATTACATTCAAACTTAAGCTCAAATTCAAAATCTTATGCACTAGATTCGAATACTCATTCGAATTTAAGGAGTAAATTCGAAGTCCTTATGCTAATTTCGAATACTCATTCGATTGTAATTCTTAAATTCGAAAGCCTATGATTAAATTCGAACCTATCAAAAATTTTACTATCAAATTCGAACTTGAGGATAAATTCGAAACTATATTCGAATTCAGAGACTAAATTCGAAGCCTATGGGGTTAATTTCGAAACTCTCTTCGAACCTAAGGGCAAATTCGAAGCTCATATTCAAATTTAATGTTAAATTCGACTCCTAATTCGATTTCAGCCAGAAATTTGATTTTGTTCCATACAATTCGACTTTGTTCTTGATATTTCGAGTTTGTTCATTATTTACAACTTTAAAACATGCGTTTTAGGTCTAAAATCACAAAATATGTTAGATATTAAGCCTAGATTCTATTATATTATGCATTATCTAACAATTTCTAGCTAAAACGAGTTTTAATCTCATGTAAATTACTAAATTCGAATTTATATCTTAAAAACCGAAAGCATAGAAGCTTAATACGTAAATTCTTACCTCAAATTCGTGTGTAATCCTACATGCAACGACACATCCTTGTAGTATTCTTCAAGATCTTCCCAATAACGTATAAATCTTGATAATCCGACGGTCGGTTTAGAAGAAATCTTATAGAGAGAGTAGAGAGAGTGTAGAGAGAGAAAATCTAGAGAGAGAGAGTTTAGAGAGAGAGTAAATCTGATTTTATGCTTCAAAAATTCCGTTTATATACTTCAACTAGTTATGTTTGCTACTTAACCCACTATTACTTTCGTATCTTATATATCTTTTATTTAATTATCTTAATAATTTATTAATTCATAACTTTAAATATTTATATAATTTAATTAAATATAGAAAACTTAATTAAATTATAATTCAAAATAATGTAATAATATTACATTATTGGTTCGATGATCAGATATTTAGTTGGGCTAAAAGTTAGGTTGTTACATATTCTACATAGATTACATGATAAAATATACCGAAAACACATTGAATGTTAATGTACATTTACATAAAAAGATATAGAAATGTATAAAAAATAAAAAAAATATATGAAATATATGAAATATATAAGAAACATAACACTCTAGATAGATTATGTGTGACTTTTTACAAGTAGTCTTGTATCATATATTCTATGTAGATTATCATGTAATCTACGTAGATTATAATGTAAAACATCTAATAACTATTACATTCATATATATCTAATATTTTACAAATAATCTTCATTATAAAACATTGAAAATGAATCTGTCATATTCTATGTAGAGTATCAACGAACATATTTTATGTACAATATACGTAGAATGTCATGCAATCTATGTAGAATGACATGTAATCTACGTAGAATGACATTCAATCTACGTAGAATGACATTCAATCTACGTAGAATGTCATGCAATCTATGTAGAATGTCGTGTAAAATGTCAAATATCATATATTCTACATAGATTACATGATAAAATATATCAAAAACACATTAAAACAAAAAAAAGAAGATTTCATTTAGACATTTTATCAAACACTTGGTATGCAACTGATATAAAACATACCAAAAATACATAGAATAAAACTGTTAATCTACGTAGAATAACATACAATCTACGTAGAATGACATTCAGCCTACGTAGCATGACATTCAATCTACGTAGAATGACATGCAATCTATGTAGAATAGCATGCAATCTACGTAGAGTATCGACGAACATATTCTATGTACAATCTACGTAAAATGTCATGCAATCTACATAGAATGGCATTCAATCTACGTAGAATGACATTCAATCTACGTAGAATGACATGCAATCTACGTAGAATGTCATGCAATCTATGTAGAATATCGTGTAGAATGTCAAGTATCATATATTCTACGTAGATTAAATGATAAAATATACCAAAAACACATTGAAACAAAAAAATAAGATTTCATTTAGACATTTTATCGAACACTTGGTATGCAACTGATATAAAATATACCAAAACACAATGAATAGTAATGGTTCTCTACAAAAAAGATATAGATTTGTATAATAAACATAAAAATATATAAGAAACATAACATTCTACATAGATTATGAATAGTAATGTTAATGTACATAAAAAGATATAGAATTATATAACATTCTATATGGACATATAATATTTCTATATAGAATACATTAATTTTTTAGCAATTAAATAATTTTTTATATAGAAAAAAAATTATTTTTTTTTATAAAAAACGTTTTTTAATATTAAAATCAATTCTAATGAAAGAAAGAGAAAATGAAAATGAAAAAAAAAGTAAGAGAGAGAAAGTGAAAAAGAGAGGCATATAATTAAAAAGGTGGAGAGAGAAAGATAATATTTATTATTCCAAAAATACCCTTTTGATCCAAGGGCTCTAAAAGGTTCCTAGGTTCTCATCATGTTTAAGGTTCTTGAAAGAACCTGTCCCTATATATATATATATATATATATATATATATATATATATATATATATATATATATATATATATATATATATATATATATATATATATATATATATATATATATATATATATATATATATATATATATATATATATATATATATATATATATATATATATATATATATATATATATATATATATATATATATATATATGTATACTTTCTTTGCTCATTTACGCACATCTATATGTAGCTTATAATTTGCCATCGTATTATGCAACTAAATTTGCATCTAATAGTTCAATGAAAACCCATTTAGCACATAACATTTACTTCTAGTCAATTACCCAATCTTATAAATCATGACATATATGCATATTTAGGCAACAAACTGTTATAAATCCAATTATTTCCTAGGATTTAATCATGCCAAATTAACTAATATAGCATTTAAACATAAGTGTCATCCTACATTTTCCAAGAATAGCATCAAATCTATGCAGTTTATCATACTTTGACTCTAAAAAGTCAATATCACCATGAAAACTTCATGGATGACCATGAAGCTCCATACTTTCTTTTTACCCAAATAGTATGAAATAACTTGCATTTTGAAGAGAAAACACTAACCATGATGATTGATGACTAAAATATGGCTAAAATCTTGCTTTTTTTTCATCACCCACTTCTTTACCCAAAATCTCCCAAATAGATGAAAATACCTAAAATGAGATGATTTTAAGCCTAAATCTTTGCTATGGGTGGTAGTATGAGTGTTTTTAAGCTAAAAGTCGTAATTTTCGGCACGAAACCGGGACCAAGAGGGGCAGTCGTACAACAACCGTAGGTGTGAAGGGTTCTAGGGTTTATGAAGGTGAAGAATAAGACTTATTCTGCCTTTTTATCACGACGGGGCGTAGACCAGGCGTAGCCATGGGCCCAACTGTGAAAAATTCGATTTTTCTACTTTATTTGGTATGTAGGGCAGCGTATCCCTCTGTTTTGTGTTGAAGAATTTGGTCTAAAAATTTTTGTGGGGGCTAAATTAATTAATTAAAAAATTTATTATGATCTACCTTCCCAACATAGACCATTGTGACGTCCTCGTCACACACATATGCTAGAACACTAAGGTGTTGTTTATTTTTTAAAAGGTTGATGTTCGCGGCCTGCGGACTTAGCTATAGAAATCTACGGTCAGAAGAGGTGGCCTAAAGGTGTGCAGACGTCTGCAGACGTGGGAAGACGAAAAAATAAATAAACGCACTTTCATATAAAACATCTTCCCGCGTCTTCGAGTTCGCAGACATAAGAGGTTCGAAGATCTTCTAAGAAAAAACAAACAAGGCATTAATGAGAAAGATTTATCATTGGTATTCATTCCTTGCTCAAAAATAAACTAAAATAAACTCAAACGTGTAATTATAAAATTCAAACCAAAACTTATATAAACAACTGGAAATAAAGTACGAAATACAACCACATCAAAAAAGAAATTAAACCAATAAACTCAATGTTTCGCACTCAAACCAAACATCTTCTTGCAAAAATTAAAATTTTTTTCGGAGGGACCATGATTTCTTCAAGCTCATCCACCGTCAACTAGAGATTTGTGATCCAATCCGATTCTACCTCGAACATTTGATCATTCTTCTTTTGGCCCGCTCGGAGTGTCTCGATGTCTTTTGGCAGAATTTTATTTGTGTTAACCAAGCCACCCACGACATCTCTCAGAATATCAATCTGAGTCACCAGTTGATCCAGAGTCGATACTCCCTTCCATGGTCTCTCGTCTTCCTCCTCCATCTCCATCTTAGTTTTCCCTTTATTGTTTTGTCTCTATTCTGGGTACTCAGGTGCAACAAATGGGATAAGGGTTACTTTGGTGGTTTTAGGGAAACGGATTTGGAAACCTAATTTGGTTCTCTCAAATACCAACCCCAGCATTGTAAGCCTTGTGAACGATATCTCATTTGGGTTGAGATATTTAATCGGTAACTCTTCCGACACTGCCTTCTCTATAATGAATAACTCAGTCAACATCCTACAGTGCGGATAGTTCATTCCCTGACCCATCATATTACACTGCCATAAGTTTTGCATGAAAATATACCTTAAGGATATGGTCAGGTATCCCGTCATAAGCGCATGAACTAATAGGATTTCCTGAGGTCTAATGGTAGTCGTCTCCTGGTGTCGTGGAAGTAAGTTAAAGATAACGAACTTCATAGGACTTTGGCTAACGGGCACAGATCCCCCTATAGAAACTAACATAGGTCCGAGCATCGTCTATGGACAACCCAAACACTGTGGCTATCATTCCAAACCATCGTTTAGCCCACCCGTTAACATTATGCATTCTTTCCCCCTGAATATCTAGTGATGACCAAAACTCTAGAGGATGTGGAATTTCATTATCTATGAGAAACTCCTCACAAATCTTTTTCCTAGAGACCGTCACTCTTCTATTTCCCACCATACCCGTTAACTCAAAATCATGTTCCTCATACCCGTCTGCTCTCCTCATAGTGGCGAACCACTGTTGGATCAAACTGTTATGGATATAGGGCAACTTCCATTGAATAGCTTTTGCCTACCCCAGTCTCTCAACGCATTTTAATATCTCAAACCCCTAAAAATCAGGCTCTTTCAAGGTTCGCTCAATGTGGAATCCGGGTGGTTTACCATTATTAGTATCGGGAGGAATTACTGGGAATTCCGCATTGAGTGGGACCTCAATAGAGATATTTTCAGGGTTTGGGGTTCTCATTCTCGGGGTAAGGGTAAAGCGAGTGTTGGAATTACGACTTCCGCTAGCATTGTATTGGCTCGACATCTACATTTATAGTATGAAGAGAATAGGTTATTTAATCTAAAAATAGGGTTTCCTATACGAATAATGCATGAATGATTAGAAACCCTTTTTTACATTAAATAATATAATTCCTAATTCTCACCAACAATGTGAGCCAAAACTAACCCTATTAATGCATGAACTTAAGAATGGATATTTTAACATTAAATCAACCCTATTGACAAGACTTTTTAAACTTTTTTAAAAAAATGCATGTTTGGAAATCTAAGATTTTTACGTGAAAAATTTTGCAAAAATATATTCATATTAATTTTATGTATTTAACCCTTTTTTTATTGAAAACCAATGCAACCCCCAAAAAGTTCATCCCATGCATGCATGATAAAACCTAAAAACTAACATAGAATGCAACTAGAGGCGTTAGGAAGAGTATACCTTAGCAATTGTTGAGAAATTCTAACGTAGAATTGAAGATTTGACGTGAAAAGGGCATTATTTGAGAGGGTTTAAGGCTTGAAATCAAAAATCTCCGTCTCCACCGTCGAATTTTAGGGTTTATGACGTTTAGAACGTAAGGATTCGAATATATAAGCTTTTTTAAAAATCCGGGCATAGGACAGGCGTAGCCATGCGCCCCCCCCCCCCCCCCCCCCCCCCGGCTCCAGGCCTCCAGATTTTTAATCTGGGGCGCACGTGAGTCTCTAACCCTATTTCTCAATTTTCATCATTTTTACGCTCACTCTCCCCAACTAAAGCTATTAAACTGAGTTAAAATAATTCATCGTGCGTGCTTAAAATTTTCAATTTTCTGATGTGATGCTTCCTATACTAACTTCAACCTAAAAAAAAACAACTATGTTTGAGTTGGGAATCCTTCCCAACTTAGTTGGTTACATAAAACTAACAAAAAATTTAAAATTAACTAGTTAAGCTAAATAACATAATCCACCTTTTCGTAGGGAATCACAATTGCACTTAGCACGTGCAACAAGCTATTAAACCCCTCGGTATCCCGAGTGGACGAGTGTTATCTCGTGAGGGTTTCAAGAAACACACCCACAAAGTTCTCTGGGTTGCCTCCCAGGAAGCGCTAAGTTTTACGTCTTCAGCCAGACGTACCGCTCCTATGCTAGCCTAACTATTTTGGGGTCTTCTAACCTAATAAGTTCAGAGACTAGGATATTATTGGTGGCCCATTGTACATATAATTTGAGTCTATGTCCATTGACTTTGAATGGTGCACCACTTTTAAGATCCTGAATTTCTACCACACCATGAGGGTAGACTTCAGTTACGAAGTATGGACATGTCCATTTACTTTTTCATTTACCTGGAAAAACGGTCTAAGTCTTGCGTGAAATAACCAAACCTTGTTTTATTTGGTAATATTTTATTTTTCAACATTCTTTCTTGAAAAGCCTTGGTTTTCTCTTTATAAATTTTAGCACTCTCATAGGCTTCTCTACGAATTTCTTCCAGTTCGTTTAATTGAAATTTCCTATCAACACCGGTATCATGAAAGTTAAAATTAGTATTTTTGATTGCCAACATAGTTCGGTGTTCCAATTCAACAGGAATGTGACATAACTACCATAAACAAGTCGATATGGGGACATACCAATAGGTGTTTTAAATGTGGTTCTGTACGCCCATAGAGATTTCGCTCTTAACCTCACGCTTCCAGGCATTATCTGTGCCCATCACTTAAACTCCTATGCTACTCTCAGAACCAGCTTGAACCTTGAGACCCTTACCGAGTTGATTCAGTAACTCCCAAGCCTCATCGTCTTCTTTTGATACAAATGTGCCACCCGTAGCAGCGATGATCATGTTGCGACTCTCTTGACTCACACCACAAAAGAATGTTTTGGTAAACATCGATTTTGGGACTTCGTGAT
This sequence comes from Centrapalus pauciflorus, assembly GCA_020465985.1. Lineage (NCBI taxonomy): Eukaryota > Viridiplantae > Streptophyta > Magnoliopsida > Asterales > Asteraceae > Centrapalus > Centrapalus pauciflorus. The sequence goes on along the minus strand of JAANYP010007314.1, from coordinate 62,590 downwards.
GTGGACAGACTCTCAACAGCTCATTCATCCGATCAAATGCTTTGTAGAATTGTTTACCGGGTTTTTGTTTGAACCCGTTAATTTCCTTTCATTTCTCAGTGGTTTTACTAATAGGGTAGTATTCATTGAGAAATTCCCTTTTCATTTGATCCCAGGTCATGATGCTATTAGTGGGTAGCGACACAAACCAATTCTTGGCTTTTTCTTTTAAAGAGAAAGGGAATAGTCGAAGCTTTAAACCGTCGGTGGTTATACCTAAAACATGATTTGCTTTGCAAATACTGTAAACTTAGCTAAATGTTAGTAAGGTTCCTCACTTGGCATCCGTTAGAAAATAAGAAGAATTTGAAAAAGGTGAGGACAAACTTCAGGTTCATTCTCATTTCCAGGTCGGTAATGTGACTCAACAGTCCTTCGTAATTGTTCACCCATCCTGGCGACTACATGTTCCGGTTCTTCTTGCTCGCGATTTCTTGGCGAAACTGGACCACCCTCTAAATAGGAATCTCCTCCTCTTGCTCGCTTCTGTCCTCCTCGTACCTCCGTTGATTGCTCAAACTCTCCGTGATTACTCTTTGTTGCTTTTGCACCGTAACGGTCTTTCGGTGAAATTTAGCTACTTTTTTGTTTTCGAGTTCGAATTGTAGAGGACTACAATTACCTTTTTGAGTTTTGATTTTTAATGGTAAAGTAGAGGACTACAATTACCTTTTAATGGTAAAGTAGATGACTACAATTACCTTTATGAGTTTTGATTTTTTATGTGATTTTTAATAATAGGAAATAGAGACGAAAAATAATTAAAACTAAAGTACCTAAAATTAAACTAAGGCCGAACTAACTTTCTAGCCCTAACTAGCGTTACCACTCCCCGGCAACGGCGCCAAAATCTGACGAACCGTCGTTGTGGCCCGTAGAAATAACCTTAAAACTACCTATTAGTGTAGGGAAGTAAGGGTCGAATCCGCAGGGAGTACGTATGTCAATTAGGGTTAGATTGCTAGTTTCTTTAGGTTTATAAAAGCGATTAAATTGCAAGTTGATTGATTGTTTGGAATGGTGATTGTGACTAAATTACTACTAAAACAATAGCAAGCAAATGACAATTGATTAAAAGATCGAATTAAAGATAACCATTTACGAAATCACTACGTCTTAAGTTATTACTTACTTGAATATCATGCAATGGTCACATATACATAACCAATTAATTAGTCATATTAATCATAAACGCTTTAGTCCATAAATCTCGGCATAGCGCATGCAACATTCATTACTTGTGTTAATCCCAAAACTAATGGACTCGACACAAATAATAACATCACTATGAACTATCTTGTTTTTACTAATTAAACCATTTACTCATAATAAAAACCAAATCTATATCATTTGCATTACACAAAATATTCAAGAATCATAAAACACATCAATACATAAAATAACATTCAAATAAATATAACTTAGCCGTAGATCCTCCGCAAATGGCTATGAATGGTTTAGCCTCTCATCGTGTGTTCTTAATCGGGAATGATTGTGGAAATCATTGCAAGGCTTCTACGAGATGAACGGTTGCACTCCACCTTCTTCTTACTCAATTCGTGAATCAACTCCGGCAGGGTTTCGCCAATATTTTCAATATTGTGGGACTCCAAGAAATGGCCGCACACACTCCTTATTTATAGAGGAGGAGTGGTTTAGGGTTTTGGACTCAGAAAAGCGGCTGTAGGGTTTTCATGCCGCACCAGCGTAGACCTGGGCGCAAGCTTGTGCCTGCCCCTACGCTGGGGGGTACGGCCAGGGCTGCGCTGGAAGTGCTCTCTAACTCTAAATTCTTCTGTTTTGAGGGCATAGAGTGCACAGGTCTGCGCCCCCGCAGGCTCATTTCACGCTGAATTTTCTCGAGCTGCTTTCATTTGACTTCTTGACCCTAAAACACAATTATGGAGTAAAAGTATGGTAGTTATGAAGCACAAGTGCACATTTAATCCTTAAATGATACCAGAAACACATAATATTATAGTCTTATCAGCAGTCACAACATCACCCAATCCGTCAAACTCAATAGCCCCGTTGCTTTTGAAATCCTTAAATCTACAGGGTTTAACTCTAGTTGAGGATTCTGATTAATCCTCATCCACACCCATATCCCTATATGGGGTTTCCTTGTTCTTTCTCTTGTCTTCCTTTCTTTTGGCTTTGGGCTCATCTCGAGCCCGAAACTGTTCTTGAATCATTTGATTCTATTCTGCGATCATGGATTGCATCATTTGCATCATTTCTTGTGGAGTCATTCCTTCTCTGGACATTTTCTGAAATTTAAACATATACATTGTTTAGTAATCACATCACTTATTTAAGTACACCTCTCGTGTCATGTATGAGAAGTCAAATTCCTATGATTTACTAGATCGTGTCCCATCTCAGTTCAGATCATCATTTAATATCATCTACAACATCATCACCTATGTTTGAGACCAAGTCCTCACAGACACTTGAAATCTCAAACTACTGCTCTGATACCATACGTTGTGACACCCTTATCACAATACAACTTACACATCACCCAAGATTAAATCAAGCAACCCATAATCATTAAATTAATCAAAAAATAATTTAATATACAGTACAAGAAGCTTAGAAAACATAATTTATACAAAGTCAACACACTACAGTGCTACATGGTTTCAATCGAAATCTACATACTCGATATTTATTACAACCATCCGAAAGATCCAAAATGAAATCTGTAACATCCTCGAATTCAATTTCTACATACTTGAAACATTGTTGCAAATGATTTAACAGGTCCCTTGTGGTGTTGCTTAACCCACAGTGGGGTACATTGAGGATCCGGTTGAAATTCCAAAGAGAAATAATATCGGTTAAAGTTTAATTACGCACCCACTGTGAGTACAGTAGATTTCGCATGTTTATATCTGTTTTATGTTAAGCTTTGCCTGCTGAGACTTGTTGGTTCATTTATTGTTTGGAATTCTACTAACTTGCGTAGATTTAGATGCACATTCATACTTGTTGCATGTCCTTTCGATTGTTGTGCATCTAGTGATGGACCGGTGGGTCGCATCGATTACTCTGATGTTACTGCGCTATATGACCTGGAGCTGATCCCTCCGAGGTTCCGGTAGGCAGTATGTCATCCCCGATCGTACGTTTGTCTCAGACGGTATGTTTAATGCCGAGCTTTGGGCTCAAAGGGGCTGCGGCTCTAGTGCGTACTTGGTGTACGAAGAGGGTATCCGATGTTTGTCATCAGTGTTACCCTTAGGGCTTCATAAAGATTTATAAAATGCGTAATCTTTGTATTCACTAAGCATCCGCTTATTCTTCAGTTGCTTTATTTTTTCAGGAAAGGGGAAATCTGCAGCTGGGCCTTCTAGTTAGGTCTTTTGCGAAGATTTGGAAGATTTGAAACTTCTTATTTGGTAATCATGTTTTGGGACAATGTTGTATTATATTCAGGAAGTTGTAATAATTTTATTGGGCATGTAGACTTAGATATGGTACCTTGTAGCACCGTAGGGTGTTTGTCACTGTTGCATTACTTTATTTTATGTATTTTTAATGCTTCCGCACTTAAACTAAGTTATCAGATCATTATGTATTTGTGTTTGATGATTAATCCTGGGTGTTTTGTAAATGGTGGTTGTTGTGGCAAGGGTGTCACACGAGATGGTATCAGAGCAAGTAGTTTGAGATTCAAGTGTCCGTGAGGTCTTGGTCTCAAACATTAGGTGATGATATGTAGTGATTTAAGTAATGATCTGAACTAAGATAGGTTACGATCTAGTAATCATAGGAGATTGACTATCAGACGGGACAAATGGGTGGTGTCTTTAAATAAATAACATGTTACTAAACAAGTTATATGTTTATATTTCAGAACATGTCTGGAGGAGGAATGACACCTGAAGAAACAAGAGAGATGATGCTAGCCATGATGGCTGAGCAGAACAAAATGATTCAGGATCAGTTTCGGGCTCGAGATGAGGCCGAAGCTAAGAGAAGAGAGGATAAGAGGAAGAACAAAGAAAAAGAAGGGGGCAACAACGAAGAACAAGATGACAATACTGGGTCATCTAACAAACCCAGGGGTTGTCGTTTTAAAGACTTTAAGGGAAACGGGGCCGTGGAATTTAATGGATTGGGTGATGCCGTTGCTGCACTGGAATGGATAACGGCAACCGAACGGACATTCCGAATCAGCGACTGTGCTGAGAAGGACATGGTTCGGTATGCTATCGCTATGTTCACCAATGATGCGATCATGTGGTGGAACGCTATGGTGAATGCGTTGACATTGGAGAAGGTTTCTGTAATGACTTGGGCTGAGTTTACAAAGTTATTTACTCAGCAATACTGTCCAGTTGATGAGCGCCGAAGGTTGGAAGCGAAGTTTATGGCGCTGATGCAGGGGACTAAGACTGTGTCCCAATATGCTGTGGAATTCACGAGCCTGAGTCTGTTTGCGCCTCATCAGGTGGATACTGAAGAAAGGAAAGTGACCAGGTTCGAGGCTGGTCTGGATATCGAAATTAGAAGGGTCATGAGCAACGTTCGCTACCCTACATTTGCTGGTTTACTTGTGGCTGCCAGAAATGTAGAACAGATTCTAATTATGTCGGGATACTCGATTGGGTCCGCTGCTGCTTCCACCAACGCAACACAGCCGTCACCGCCGAAGCGTCAACGTGAGGGAGGATACTCGGGATCTTCCCGGTCTTCACAGTACTCACCTCAGCAGTCTTATCGCCGACAGTCTGGTTCTTCTGATCGTGGTCGCGCCCGTGCTTATTCCATCAACACTGAGCCGCAGTATTGAAATAAGTGTCATCTGGAACACTTTGGCAAATGCACTAACGGACGCGCTTGCTTTTGCTGTGGGGAATTGGGTCATTTTCAGAACGATTGCCCAAGGAAGGGAGATGCTTGCTATAAGTGTGGGGTGTGGGGACACTATAGTAGGAACTGTAGGAAGAATGCTCCAGCAGCTGCTGCTCCATCATCAACACGATCTTCTGGAGGTTCAAGTGGTGGTTCAATTAACCGCCGGGGTCAGTCACAAAGGGCACCGGCTCGTGCTTTTCAAATTACGGTAGAGAAAGCTAGGGAAAATCCGGAGGTGGTTACGGGTACGTTCATAGTTAACTCTTTGCCTGCAAGAGTTTTATTTGATTCTGGTGCAAATCGTTCGTTTGTTTCCACTATATTTGCACAAAGACTTGCCATGCCACTGTCTAGATTATCTGCAATACTTGACATAGAAACTGCTAGCAACACTCTAGTCAAGGTAGATCACGTATACCGTAATTGCACGTTAGTAATTGAAGATGTAGTCTTCAATTTAGATCTGATTCCTATTGAGTTCAACGAGTTTGACGTGATAGTCGGGATGGACTGGTTGATTGAGAATGAAGCCCATATAGTGTGTAAGAATCGAATGATAAAGATAACTACTCCGGAGGGGCGTGAGATATGTATATATGGGGATAGGAGAAGCGGGGATCTGTGTTTACTGACCATTGCAAAAGCTCGAAAGCTTGTTGCAAAGGGGTGTGACGCTTACTTAGCATATGCGATTGATGCTAAGGCTGAGAAGAGGACTTTGGCCGATGTGCCTGTTGTTTCACAATTCCCGGATGTGTTTCCGGAAGACTTGTCTGGCGTGCCGCCTGAGAGACAAGTGGAATTTAGAATTGACTTGATCCCTGGAGCTGCACCGGTAGCTCGTTCTCCTTATCGTCTTGCCCCAACCGAGATGAAAGAAATGATGACACAGCTTCAAGAGTTGTTGGACAAGGGCTTCATTCGGCCGAGTTCATCGCCGTGGGGAGCTCCGGTATTATTTGTTAAGAAGAAGGACGGTTCAATGCGAATGTGCATTGACTACTGGGAGCTGAATAAGTTAACAATTAAGAACAAGTATCCGCTGCCTTGGATAGATGACTTGTTTGACCAATTACATGGGGCGAGCGTGTTCTCCAAGATAGATTTGAGATCTGGGTACCATCAGTTAAAAGTACGAGAAGAGGATGTGTCTAAGACAGCATTTAGGACACGTTATGGGCATTATGAGTTCTTGGTTATGCCTTTCGGGTTAACCAATGCCCCGGCTGTCTTTATGGACTTGATGAATAGGGTTTGTAGACCGATGTTGGATAAGTCAGTGATTGTGTTCATTGACGATAATTTGGTATACTCTAAGTCTGAGGTCGAACATGCTGATCATTTAAAAGAATTGCTGGAATTACTAAGAAAGGAGAAGTTGTATGCCAAGTTCTCAAAGTGCGAGTTTTGGCTGCAACAGATACAGTTTCTAGGGCATGTGATTTCGGGAGCTGGGATTTCGGTAGATCCAGCTAAGGTAGAAGCGATAAAGAACTGGGAACCGCCGTGTTCAGCTACTGAAGTTAGAAGTTTTCTAGGGTTGGCGGGATACTATCGGAGGTTCATAAAGGACTTTTCTAAGATTGCAGTTCCTTTAACTGCATTAACAAAGAAGAATGCATCGTTTGTATGGGAAACTGTGCAGCATGAGGCCTTTGAGGTTCTGAAGAAGGCATTAAGTGAGGCACCGATACTTGCCTTACCGGAGGGCAATGAGGATTTTGTGGTTTATACTGATGCTTCGAGGTTAGGGTTAGGCGCTGTACTGATGCAACGTGGAAAGGTTATAGCGTATGCCTCAAGACAGTTGAAGCAGCATGAGAAGAATTATTCAACTCATGATCTTGAGTTGACAGCGGTCACATTTGCATTGAAGTTATGGAGACATTATCTGTACGGAGCTAAGTGTCGACTCTACACGGACCATAAGAGTTTGAAATACATTTTTAGTCAGAAGGAGCTCAATATGAGGCAGAGACGTTCGATGGAACTTATAAAGGATTATGATTGTGAAATCCTTTATCACCCCGGAAAGGCTAATGTGGTAGCCGATGCCTTGAGCCGGAAAGCTTACCCTAAAGATTGCTGCTACATGATGACGTCTACTATGTTAACGTCTACTATTATAAATGATATAAAAGTCGCTCAGGAGGGAGCTTTGAAGGAAGAAAATGTTGGTGCTGAGGATATTAGGATACAACTTAAAGATATGGAAACTAGTGAATCGGGATTGAAAGGAGTATATGGGAGGATTTGGGTGCCGAAGTTGCGTGGAATGAGACGAGTGATCATTGAAGAGGCACATCAATCCAAGTTTTCTGTACATCCCGGAAGCACAAAGATGTACAATGAGTTAAAAGCAGACTTTTGGTGGCCGGGATTGAAAAAGGACATAGGTCAGTATGTGGAAAGATGTCGAACTTTTCGGCTGGTGAAAGCCGAACATCAGCAACCATACGGCAGTATGCAACCGCTTCCCATTCCGGAATGGAAGTGGGAGCACATTACTATGGATTTCGTTACAAAACTGCCAAAGACTAGGCGACAACATGATGCTGTTTGGGTGATAGTTGACAGATTGACTAAGTCCGCACATTTTGTTCCGATTAGAGAAAATTATTCGTTGGAGAAGTTAGCTCAGATTTATATGGACGAGATCATTTCTAGGAATGGGGTGCCTAAGTCCATAGTATCAGATCGAGATAGCTGGTTTACTTTGAATTTTTGGTCAGCTTTACAAGAGGGGTTGGGAAAGAGGATCGCAATGAGTACGGCTTACCGTCCACAAACTGATGGTCAAAGTGAAAGGACTATCCTGACACTTGAGGATATGATGAGATCGTGTGTGTTGGATCTCGGTGGCAATTGGGATGACCATTTTCCACTGATAGAGTTTTCGTACAATCACAGTTACCACGCAACGATCAAGAAAGCACCGTTTGAGGCTTTGTATGGAAGGAGATGTAGGACTCCCACTTGTTGGAGAGAAACTGGTGAAACACCAATTGCAGGGCCGGCCTTGCTTCAAGAAACAAACGAGAAGATACAGTTGATCAGGCAGAACATGAAGGCGGCCCAGGATCGTCAGAAAAGTTACTACGATAGGAGGCACAAACCAATCAATTTTGAGGTGAATGATTGGGTTTATCTGAAAGTGTCACCTATGAGAGGTGTTACACGATTTGTGAAAAGAGGAAAGTTGGCTCCGAGATTCATCGGACCATTTAAGATAACCGAAAAAGTAGGAAATCAGTCATACTGTTTGGAATTGCCTGAAGAGATGTCGGGCATACATCCGGTGTTTCACGTTGGGAATCTCAGGAAATCGTTTAATACAGGAAATGAGGATTGGGCAGACCACACCGAGCTGCAAGGTGATGAAAGGCTCCGGTATGTTGAAGAGCCGGAGTGTGTGTTAGATACTAAGATAAAGAAGTTGAGAAGCAAAGAAATCGAAATGGTGCTTGTACGTTGGAAGCATCATAAGGGAGCCAATCATACATGGGAAACGATAGCTGATATGTTAAGGAAATATCCGCAGCTGTTTGAAGTCAAATAACTTCGAGGACGAAGTTAGAGCGTGGTGGAGCCCATGTTGTAACATCCTCGAATTCAATTTCTGTAATTTGGAATTAATTAGGCGGATAATTTATAATTAAGTTGAATTTTGGGCAATTATTATGTATTTGAGGATATTTAAAAGTTTGTTGCTATTTTATGAAGTTACGAAGTTTAAGAAAATTTGAACTCTGAATTATTAATAAGGAGTATTATGAATGATAAAAGTTAGTAATGATAAATTTAAGAATAAATCAGTATTTTATGGAACCGGTTAAGTTGAGGGGTGAAATGTGCAAAAATGATGAAAGTTGAATAAAAAGGCTAAAAGCCATTCATTTTCATTTCACTCTCACTCTCTACTTTCTCTCTCTAGAAACGCTCTCTACTTCTCTCTAGATTATCTCACAAACCGACCTGCCGATTATCGAGATTTATACGTCATCGGAAAGATCTCGAGGAGTACTACAACAATCTACGGTTGGATTCTTGATTTCGTACGGATTGAGGTAAGAATCGACCCTTTTAAGTTTATTATTTCGGTTTTTGAAAGTTGAAATTCGAGTTTATCAATTATTGCGTGAATGGAGTTAGTTTTGCTTGAAATCTTGCAAGAATATGATAATATATGTATAATAGAATCGAAACTAGGCTCAATACATGATATATCGGTGATTTTAGGCTTAGAAATGCATGTTTTAAAGTTGTAAAGAAGAACAAACTTGAAAATACCAAGAACATAGTCGAGATGCAAGAACAAAGTCGATTTTTGTACTAAATTCGAGTGTATACTCGAATCTAACACCATGGAATTCGAATTTAGGACCCTAAATTCAAATATGGTTCGAGTTTAACCTATGGGGTTTGAATTTAAACCCTAAATTCGAATGGGGTTCGAATTTAGCCCTTAAAGTCGAATTGGTTCGAGTTTAATAGGAACTCGGCGAGTTCCTATATCCAACTCGGCGAGTTCTATCAATTTTTGGGAAAAATATGAATGGGTTTAAAGGAACTGAAATTATGGACTAATAACCACACTTTTGGGATATCTCTTGTACTAAAGTAAGGCAAATAAAGGAGAGATAATTGAGAATAAGAACTCATCCAATGATGTGATTTAAACGTATGAATCGGATATGGACCGAAGTTGAATTTGAATTTACTTTGGATCCGACATGGGGATCAAAAAATGCAAAAACTTATAAAACTTGGTTTTATGGATTTAAACGATTTTTGACTTGAAACATTGTTGCAAATGATTTAACAGGTCCCTTGTGGTGTTGTTTAACCCACAGTGGGGTACATTGAGGATCCGGCTGAAATTTCGTAGAGAAATAATATCGGTTAAAGTTTAATTACGCACCCACTGTGAGTACAGTACATTTCGCATGTTTATATCTGTTTTATGTTAAGCTTTGCCTGCTGAGACTTGTTGCTTGATTTATTGTTTGGAATTCTACTAACTTGCGTAGATTTAGATGCACATTCATACTTGTTGCATGTCATTTCGATTGTTGTGCATCTAGTGATGGACCGGTGGGTCGCATCGATTACTCTGATGTTACTGCGCTATATGACCTGGAGTTGATGCCTCCGAGGTTCCGGTAGGCAGTATGTCATCCCCGATCGTACGTTTGTCTCAAATGGTATGTTTAATGCCGAGCTTTGGGCTCGAAGGGGCTGCGGCTCTGGTACGTACTTGGTGTACGAAGAGGGTATCCGATGTTTGTCATCAGTGTTACCCTTGGGGCTTCATAAAGATTTATATAATACGTAATCTTTGTATTCACTAAGCATCCGCTTATTCTTCAGTTGCTTTAGTTTTACAGGAAAGGGGAAATCTGCAGCTGGGCCTTCTAGTTAGGTCTTTTGCGAAGATTTGGAAGATTTGAAACTACTTAATCGGTAATCATGTTTTGGGACAATGTTGTATTATATTCAGGAAATTGTAATAATTGTATTGGGCATGTAGACTTAGATATGGTACCTTGTAGCACCGTAGGGTGTTTGTCACTGTTGCATTACTTTATTTTATGTATTTTTTATGCTTCCGCACTTAAACTACGTTATCAGATCATTATGTATTTGTGTTTGATGATTAATCCTGGGTGTTTTGTAAATGGTGGTTGTTGTGGCAAGGGTGTCACAAAATCTCTATTATTCAATTACCAAGAGAGTAGTATAATTCCTAAGTCACTTCAGTATTTGACCTAGCTAGAAAGTCCGGCAGCAGATTTACCTTTTCCTGAAAAATGTCAACAACTAAAGGGTAAGTGATGCTTAGTGAGTTGTCACACCCCGTTACCCCGGTTGGCAACTGATAAGACTATATTAATCTGTGTTTTCAGTAGTTTTAAAGGCTCATATATGCACATATACTTCGTAACTAACATACTTTTACATCATATATGTGTTTCAGGATCCGGAAGTCATTTCAAGGCTCCACGAGAAAATTCAGCTATAAGGCGCAGGTAGGGGAGTTGGGCTACGCCAAGGTCTACGCCCACCCTACGCCTAAAAACAGTAAATTTCAACTATCAAGAACAGTTCAGCGCAGGCTGGCGTCCCCCCCCCCCCTGCGCGCAGGGCTACGCCCCTGCGGCGCAAAAACGCTGCAAACGCTTTTTTGAGCCCAAAACCCTAAACCATTCGTCCTCTAAAAAATACAGAACGTTTACAATCAATTTTTAGGAGGCCCGAAAGTGTTGAAAGAAGCGACGAAGCCGTGTCGGAGTGGATTCATGAGTCAAGTACGAAGATGGTGTTTGCAAGCCTATGACGATGCCTCTGATCATTCCCGATGAAGAGCATACGATGAGCGGCTAAACACCATAGCCGTTTGCGGAGGATCTACGGCTAAGTTTTACTTTATCGAATTTCAATTATGTTTTAATGTATTTGATGTTGATTGAAATACTATGTGTGTAATTCAAATGGTAAGCATTCGATTATGGTTATGATTATGAGTTTTAATTGGTAGTAAGATAGTTCATAGTAGTGTTATTATTTGTCCCGAATCCATTAGCTTAGGGATTAAGACAAGTAATGAACGTTGCATGCGCTATGCCGAGAGTTATTGATTAAAACAATTATGATTGATTTAACCGCGCAATTAATTATGTCTATGTGATTGTTGCATGAAATTCGAGTGGGTAATAACTTATGTCGTAGTGATTCCTAAATGGTTATATTTCCTTGCTTTGTTAATCAATCCGTTAGTTGTTCGCCATTTAATTTAGTTATAATTTAGACATAATCATTATTCCAAACAATTCAATCATTTTACAACTTAATCGCTTTTAATAAACTAAAGAAATTAGCTAATTAATCCTAACTACATACGCACTCCCTGCGGATTTGACCCTTACTTCTCTGAGCTAAATAGTTAGATTTAAGGTTATTTCTATGGGCCACAACGACGGCTCATCAGGCACCGTTGTCGGGGAGTGGTAACGTTGGTTAGGGCTTGAAGTTAGTTTTGGCCTTAGTTTAAGTTTTAAGTACTTTACTTTAAGTTACCTAGTCGTAAATTAATATTATTATTAAAAATCATATAAAAATATTAAAAAAATTCAAAAAGGTAATTGTAGTCCTCTACTTTACCATCAAAAATATAATTAGTTTAATTAGGTAATTTAATTTAAAGTTTTTAATAGTTTACGATCACACGTCGATCGGCCAAAGGATTGCCGCTACGATTCGAACCCGAAATCGAAAAAGTAGCTAAATCTAACCGAAAGACTGTCAGGATTCAAAACAACAAAGATTAATCATTGATAATTCAAACGAACAAGAGGAAGAAATTCCCACTTTAGAAATTCCTGATTTAGAAGGTCAGCCGATTTCGCCAAGAAATTGTGAACAAGAAGAAACTGAGCGCGTAGTTGTTACGATGGGTGAACAAATGAGACGTATGGTTGACTCACATTACCACCTGGTGATGTGCCCAACCCTTCTCCAATCTATTAGTCTGAAAATGAGAACAAACCCGAAGTTCGTCCTCAATTATTTCAAATTCTTCCGATCTTCCGAGGGATGCCTAGTGAGGAACCTTACGAGCATTTAGCTGAATTCACAGCTATTTGTAAAGCTAATCATGTTCGAGGTATAACCACCAACGGTTTAAAACTTTGATTATTCGCTTTTTCTTTAAAAGAAAAAGCCAAAAATTGGTTTGTGTCGCTACCCACCACTAACATCACAACCTGGGATCAAATGAAGCGCGAATTTCTCGTTGAATACTATCCCATTAGTAAAACCACTGAGAAAATAAAGGAAATTGCCGGGTTTAAACAAAAACCTGATGAATAATTTAAATTACGAGGCATTTGATCGGATGAATGAGTTGCTAAGATCTTGTCCACACCATGAAGTTCCAAAATGGATGCTCGTCAAAACTTTCTTTGATGGTGTGAGTCAAGAAAGCCGGAACATAATCATTGCCGCTACTGGTGGCACGTTCTTAGCTAAAGAAGATGATGAGGCTTAGGAATTACTGATTAAACTCAGTAAAGGTCTCAAAGTTCAAGCCAGTTCTGAAAATAATTTCGGAGTTCAGGTGGGTATAGACAATGCCTGGAAACTTGAAGTAAAAAGTGAAATCTCAAAACTCGGGAAGAAGATAGATCAACTAAAGGGTTTTATCCAAAACCCCACTACATCGGTTAATGACGTAATATACGGAGATTTATCTCTTCATTCTGAAGCATGTCCTCGGGCTCAAGCCACTGAAGAATATGCTAATGAGGTATATGGTTTTAAAGCGCATCGTGAGAAGGATAACCCTTTTCCGGAAACCTATAATCCGGGATGGAGAAATAATCCTAAGTTTCGATGGAAAAATGATCAGCCTACCGATCATCACTCTAAATCAAGGTATGAACCACCACGAAAAGAATATCAATATGGTTCAACTTCTGCTGCTAAGGATGAGCGATATTACAATCCAAACCCTTTGCACCCACATGGCAAAGAGAAGAAGCATGAAGTTAATGAAGTATCCAAGGTGACTACCCTGAGAAGTGGTAGAAAAGTAGATAATAAAATCGAAATGCCAAAAGAACAAGAAGAAGAAGACCTCGACACTGAGGTCGTGTGTGTAGAGACAACGGATCCTAAAAAGACGGAAGGTTCTAAGAAAGATACTTTCAAGGAACCAATCAATGCAGATATCCCAACTCCCAAAGTTGGGGAGGCGGTTAAGGATCATGACACCACAGCTCCTCCTCCTTACCCCGCTGCTCTGGAAAACCCAAATTATTCTATATATGGCAAGAGAGGTCCACAACCCGAGGATTTGTGGGACTTATTCAATCAAGTCAAGATCAATATCCCATTGGTCAAAGCTATTCAGCAAGTACCCTCGTATGCCAAATTTCTAAAAGATCTATGCACGCATAAAGGAAGTTTAAGGTCTTACTTCCCAAGCAGATCAGTTTAACTGAGCAAGTGAGTGCAGTGATCACTAATTCCTTGCCACCAAAGCTGAAAGATCCTGGATCACCCTTGATTCCAGTGACAATTGGCAATGATCTCTAATTTAAGCATTTTACCTGGGAATTTGTTTGATAAACATGATATGGGCCAGTTACAAACCAAAGATATAATTCTGCAGCTGGCAGATCGGTCAACAAAATATCCAATGGGTATCTTATCGGACGTGATAGTAAAAGTAGAAGACTTTTATTATCCAGTCGATTTCTTAGTCTTGGATACAGAGAGTTCTTTTGGAGAAAACTAGCCAGCCATAATCTTAGGCAGACTGTTCTTAGTTACTATTAATGCTCAAATCAATTGTAGAATGGGAGCCGTAGATATTGCTTTTGGAAATCGCAAGCTGCGATTAAACGTGTTCAATGCTTCCACCGCTACTTCAATCGATTCTGAATGTTAAATGATAGATGCGGTGGATGAGCTTAAGCAGCATGGTTCACTAATCAATGCCAAGGACCATACTGAATTATTCATTGATGAACACGATACAGCTATAATAAACTCTGATAAATGCAATGAACTAAAGGCGGTCATGGAACCCAGACCGGAACCTAAAAAACCACCGTGGACCCATAAGACTGAAAAATTACCAACGGACCTGCCTGAATCTGCAAGACCACCTGTTCTAGAGTTGAATGCTTTGCCTGTTCATCTGAAATATGCCTTCTTTGGTCAGAATGACACTCTATCAGTCATTATTTCATCAGATCTGACCGAGGCACCAGAAAAAGCTCTACTGTACGTGTTAGTAAAATATAAAGAGGCGGTAGGATGGACTGAGAATGTTGTTCCCAACTACCCATCCAGGCTCCCTATTCTTCCACTAAACTTAACTGATGTATAATTATGATCAATTTTCAAAATACCATGGATTCCATTAGACACAGGTTAAAGTAATGGCCACCAATAATATGCTAGTCTCTGAACTAATCAAGTTAAAATATCCAAAACATACTTAGACTAGTATAGGAGCCGTACGTCTGGCTGAAGACGTAAAACTTAGCGCTTCCTGGGAGGCAACCCAGAGAACTTTGTGGGTGTTTTTCTGGAAACCCTCACGAGACAACACTCGTGCACTCGGGATACCGAGGGCTTTAACGGCTTGTTGCACGTGCTAAGTGTAATCATGATTCCCTACGAAAAGGCGGATTATTTTAATTATTTAATTATGTTAGTGTCACCAAATAAGTTTGGGAGGATTTCCAACCCAATTTTAGTTGCTTCTAGACTTAAGTGTAGTTTTACTTTAGTTTCATTTATCCCAAATAAACAAAGCATCCTATTAAGAATATGATCGTGTTCATTGTTTGCTCACTATAAGTGTGTTTATGTGACGAGGACGTCACAATGGTCTAAGATGGGAAGGGTAGGTTCTATGAAATGTTTAATATGATCTAACGAGTCTCCACAAATTCATTTTTTTTAGACTGGAATTTAACCACCTGGGCAGAGAGCTATGAGATATCATGAACAACAGAACTGAGCATATTAGAGGGGGTTCGATATCACGAAGATTTCCAGGCTGATAGTTTTTTTTCAATAGTATCTTCAGTCCTACTCTTTCTCCTTACTAGGGATCAGGTACCATCGTTCCTTGCTCTTCACATTTAGCATATTTAGATTTGCTTGTTTGGGTTAGAACTTTAATTTTTGTTATTTTATGTCAGTAGTTGAGTGTGTTTTATTTTCATTTGTCGAGTCCTGTTAAATGTGAATGCTTAGCGTCAATGCAGTTTTTTAAATTTCCCCAATGGCTCTTGTTTGCCAATCAGGCCATGGAAAATGATGATACATTGGGAAAATATACTTGGAATTAGTTAGTGTTAGTAAGGAATTCTAGAATTATATTAAGAGTCGTATTAATAAGTTAACATTTTAATGTAGGTTGAGTTCAAGTAGGTTAAGGTATATTTGTACTTAAATGAAAATAATATGTCAAAAGATTTTGGAAAACTCATGCAATAAGGGGGAGAGCTTAATCATATTTTTAGCCTTAAAAGATTCGAGGTTAGCCTAGTTGGTTCCAGAAATTAAGTCCTACAGGGTGGCATTCATGCCTAATCCCCTAAAACAGTTTGGTTTTGGAGCGATTGACCCAAATCTCGCTTCATGGACCAACTAGAAATGCTATGATAAAAACTCGAGTTAAAAAGAAAAAATTATTCAAAGCATGGTAGTCAAAAGTAATAATTGTCGTATACATGCATAGAGGGAAAAGATGGTCAAAAGACCCACATGTTTTAAGCTTGTAACGTTAAGCTAAAAGGATAATTTCCAAGAGTGAGATGCATTATAATAACTTAGAGAAAATGTGTTTTAACCAAAAATGTTCTTTAACTTACATTCAAAATCTTAATGCATTATTGCGAAGGTTGACTTAATCTGAATTTACCGAACACACTGCTAATACAATCAGTATATAGTTAGTTCTGATTCTAAGGCTTGCTCGGGGAAGATCAAGAGTTAAGTTGGGGAGGCTTGATAAGACTGTATTATTGTGTGTTTTCAGTAGTTGTAAAGGCTCATATATGCACATATACTTCTTAACTATCATACTTTTACATCATATTTGTGTTTCAGGGTCCGGAAGTCATTTCAAGGCTCCATGAAAAAATTCAGCTCAAAAGGCGCAGGTTAGGGAGTAGGGATACACCCAGGTCTACGCCCACACTACGCCCCAAAACAATAAATTTAAAGTTCAAGAACAGTTCCAGTGCAGACTGGCGTACCCCCCAGGCGCAGGGGACACAGGGCTACGCCCCTGCGGCGCAAAAATGCTGCAAACACGTTTTTGAGCCCAAAACCCTAAACCATTCGTCCCTATAAATACAGAATGTTTGCAATCGTTTTTGAGGAGGCCCGAAAGTGTTGAAAGAAGCGGCGAAGCCCTGCTAGAGTGGATTCACGAGTCAAGTACAAAGACGGTGTTTGCAAGCCTATGACGACGTCTTCGATCATTCCAGATAAAGAGCATACAATGAGCGGCTAAACACTATAGCCATTTGTGGAGGATGTATGGCTAAGTTTTACTTTATCGAATTTCAATTTATCTTTTGATGTAGTTCATGTTAATTGAAATACTATGTGTATAATGCATATTATATGCATTCGGTTATGGTTATGATTATGAGTTTTAATTGGTAAAAGCAAGATAGTTTATAGTAGTGTTATTATTTGTGCCGAGTCCATTAGCTTAGGGATTAAGACAAGTAATGAACGTTGCATGCGCTATGCCGAGAGTTATTGATTAAAACAATTATGATTGATTTAACCATAAATGGTTATCTTTCCTTGCTTTGTTAATCAATCCGTTAGTTGTTCGCCATTTAATTTAGTTAAAATCTAGAAGTAATCATTATTCCAAACAATTCAATTATTTTACAACTTAATCGCTTTTAATAAACTAAAGAAACTAGCTAATTAATCCTAACTACATACGCATTCCCTGCGGATTCGACCCTTACTTCTCTAAGCTAAATAGTTAGATTTAAGGTTATTTCTACGGGCCACAATGATGGCTCGTCAGCAACTAGGCGTGACGTCGCAGAAGCATAGTCATAATCAAGCGAACGACCACTTAATGGATGTTTTCGAAAAGTACATTGATAATCTTCAAAATATGATATTGTTTTACATAACCCAAATAAAACTTGCGGAGATTTAAATACATGATCAAAAGGAACATTATTTATGCTAATAAATATCCGTGTGTTTGAATATTGTTGCAACTCCAAAATATGCGGAAGCCTTGTTACGCTTCCGATGCATGATACACGTCTAATTACCTGAAGATACACGCTAAAATACGTCAACAAAAATGTTGATGAGATCATAGGTTTACACAAAAGAATGACTTCTATGGACTACAACGATTGAGTTTGAATTTCTAAAGCATAAATTCCATGTTATGTATTACATATAACCATCATGCAACCAAACTTAATTATGAGTTTTCCCTATGTAGTATTAACCACTATAATACTATGATGTTAAATATATACGCACCCGTTAATAGTTGGCGCGACCAACCCGGGTGGGAGGCATTAATCCCGATAGATCTATCCATATGATATTCACGTTTACATAAATGTAATTAACGGTTCATGATTTAGGGCATCATGAAACCACATGTTTGTAATACATAAAAAGAAATGTAGCATATATTGTGTCCATATGAAAAATATAGTATATATTTTCACCCCTAAACATAACATTGTAAAAATAGGGGCTATGAATACTCACCGAAAGAGTGATGGAGAAAATAGTGTAAAAATGGAGATTGCGTTGTTGACTTGTAATGAATCTTGATGTATTTAACCGAGTCCTAAATGATATGAGGGACTTAATAATTCCCATAAATGATAATATGCATGTATGTAACATCTGGCACTAAACCAGGTTAGCAACTATGACCTAATCAGTATTTACTAGCCAATTATAACCTAATCAGTGGTCATTAACAATTAATCAAACTGATTAACAATGTTCATAAGGAAATTCAACTCAATTAGAATCAATTTCATCGGTGCGATGAATCGCCATATCAATTAATCCGATCGAATTACGATATGATGCATTAATTCAACTAAGTGCATAATTAAATTATGATTAGTCACACTAATCATACACTAATACACTTACTTAACATTAATTATGCAAGACAAAAAGAATTCATTAAAACAATGCATCCAAAAGTATTTATGAAATTACAAATAAAGGGAAATACAAGAATACATGTCTAAATACTTTTATACAAAAAAAAAATAGAAATACATGAAAAATACATCAAGAAATCCGGTCCCTAGTAGGTATTTTCATAGAGTTTGACTTTAATATTTTATTACAAAACTCATTTCTACTTTAAACATAATCATCTTGTTTAAAATTGCACACAAACTCCATCCCTTTCATCATTTCACCACTGCTTTTCCATCTATAAATAAGAGACCAAGATCGCTTCATTTCTCACACCTTTCAACTAGCAAACCCTCTCTTTTCTCCCTCACAAAAACCGGCCACAAGGCCTTATGCATATCCAAAATTCCAATTTTTGGTGTTATTGAAAATATTTCAAGTGTTCTTGGTGCAACTTTTGAAGATCCAACCTTCTACTCATTTGCATTCTTATATTTCATCAAAAGTAAGTAAATACTAACTCATAACATCTTATATTTATATTTATATAGGCCTTGCATAATATATATAATCACCAACAACAACAAGTTTCATAAAAACTCATGTTTATAAATCTCTAGTTTTGTTTTAAAGTTGTTTTCTTCAAATGTGTTTATAAATATATAAACACATTATATAAGTGTAAATATTATGAAAAAAAAGTTGTATAAATGTGTTTTATAACCTTTTATACAAGTAGTTTTTGAATAAACAACAAGAATCACAAGATGTTTCAAGTTTATAAAAATCCAGATTTTCGGCAGAAATGTTACGTCGTCTTTGAAAAATCATAATTAATTCATAACTTAACGAAATGAGTTAATTCTTGTCTCAAAAGTTAGATCTATGGCTTAGCTAAAAATCTGGAGGTTTTTACAATTTGATATGGAGTTTATAACCCCTAGATTTTATTTGGGAACCCGAAAGTTTGACAACTCAAAAATGGCTAACATAGGGTTTTTAACGAGCTTTTTACCTAACCTAAACACCTTGAAAAATGGAATTCTTGACTTTAAAAATTCTTTGTATATAGTAGTTTGATGTCTAAAAAAAACCAAAGCCTATATCGTTTTGGAGCTTGGTCAAAAATAGCCTCAAAGTAGGCCGAAAAACCTTTAAAAAGGTGGAAAATTATATATATATATATATATATATATATATATATATATATATATATATATATATATATATATATATATATATATATATATATATATATATATATATATAAACACTTGACGTTTTAAGTGAGTTTTATTTATAAACTTGTAATGTTGGGTGATTTAAGACATAAAAACCTTTATACATATATATTATCGTATATGGGGAGTTATTAAGTCCCTTAGATCATTTATGGCTCAGTTAACTACATCTGGTTCATCACCCATCAATCAACGCAAATTTGCATTTTACGCTCGTATTTTGCCATCACACTCTCGGTGAGTTTGTGAAAGTAGGTGAAACAAACATTTGTATGGTTCAAGATTTTGACCACGGTGGTACGCACAAGTTATAGTAATTACGATAAATTTGATAAATAAAATTATGAATATTTTTACAAATTAACGTACGAAAATAATTATTTTGCAGGTGTTGTTTACTCCATCAGACAATATAATAATGTGTACATTTATGTTGTTTAAGAGAATCGGTACACTTTGCAGACACATCTATTATGTGTTTAAGGCATTTGCGATTTCTGATGTACCAGAAACGACATATCACACGTTGAACAATGAATGCATTTCATTTTCCGTTATCAAAAATGGACCAAACATCTCAAACGCAAAATGCAGCTGAGAAAATCTTGATGTGATTGTCTTTGTCGATAAGATCTTTGGTCTACCGTGTTGGAAACTACCCAGGTAAGTTACAAATGTTAAGCAATGCATGGAAGATACAATTAAGAAATTAGATCTCAATCCTGTCAATAAGCCTTCAAATAAAATATCAGTGCTTGAAAGCGTTATTGGAGCTGTTGAACCAAAGAGATTAATGTAGTTGTTCCAATAGGCATATGAAACAAGGGGTGTGGAAAACACAAGAGACTAATCAGAGAGGGTGAAAAGACGGTTAATAATGCATCAAAACAAAAGAGAGTGTGTAAGATGTGCAATGAGGCGTCGTTTCATGATTCAATGAATTTTCCAATGAAGAAATGACTTTTGAATTTGTTTTGATGTTTCCTTTTTAATATTTGTATGCTTGAGCAATACAATGTGATTTAAAACATAGTGCTTTTTGTAAAATGTGTGATTGTTAGTGGGTTTGATTTGTTATTGAATGATTAAATTATATTTAAAAGATGTTCATGTTGGTTGTTTGAGAAGTCAGAATTGTAATTACCATTGCACATGTTCATTGTAAGGTTTTTAGTCGTTGATTTATAAAAAGAAGTCTCGTTGATGTGTTCGGTAAGTGTATGTGGTTAAACAATAGACATTGATACATCTTAAACGTTGTTGATTCACGAATAAGTTGAACTTGTGCATTGAATATGTATTGTTTTATAAACAAATATGACATAATACAAAGTACAAAATACATTGAACACATTCATTAGAACCTATGAATTGTAATATAATATTGTTAATGTTTATTATAAGGTTGTTAGTCGTTTATAAGAAACAACTCTTGTTTAAGTGTATGTGGTTAAACATTGTATAATGATTGCATCTTAAACGTTGTTGATTCTTGAATAAGTTAAACTTGTGCATTGAATATATATTGTTTATAAACAAATATGTCATAATATTAAGTACAACTTGAACATGTGTTGCAGTACTAGTGTGACGTCCTCATATTTTGATAGTATAATTAGAATCACCAGGATCAACACACAACCCAATGAATAATCATGATAATTAAAATTGAATACTTAAATCAGATTTAAGCAGTTCCACACTAAAGCAATAGATATAAGTGTCTACAGTGATAAAGTCTAACTATTACATCAACATAATTGCTTTGAAAGTATCGAGTCCCAGCCCAAAGCTACAAACATTCAAGTACCAATAGCTTCTAAAGTCTCCGGGATATTGAACAGAATTGCTTAAGTAGAAGGTCCAGCTACACCTTTGCCTTTTCCTGAAAACATTGTGAGTCAACAGTAAGCTAATTTGCTTAGTGAGATAACAGATTATACATTTAACAAATATTTCTTTACAAGCATAGTGTGAAATCTGGCAGTGAAAGCACCAATGTATGTGAAAACCATGCAGTGCAAGCATGGGGTTGGCAGTTCAAATGCTGATCGAGGATGTGCCGAACCTGACCAGGATAACGAGTGGGATGATCAGTCCCCGACAGTGGCCTGCTGTCAGCCCCAGTCCAGGTCGCATCAGATTGTGAAGTAATGATCATGCAGTGCAAGCATGATGTAAATTGATGCACTTTCTAATGAACGCTGGCTACATGTGTGTTACCTGTCAAGTACGAGTGTGCATCATAACAACAAATCAATCATGAGTGCCAATTGAAATATATGAACAATGTGAACATGCCATTGAATATGTAAAACGTGAATGCAAAGACAATAAATGTTAGAATGGTAATCTATTACTCATAGTGGTTGGTATAGTGTACTTTGTCTCTGAATCAATGTGTGTTAGACAACACCACAATGATCTGTCAAATCAGTGTAATAGTGATTTATTGTCAGTAATTGGTTAAACTTAAATTCTAAAAATTAAGTGAAATTTGAACAGGATTCGGACCACATCCGAATTCGGATGGTCCAAAGTCCGGATAGCCCTTTGGTCCGAAGTAGGGGGTGGTCCGAATTTGGATTGGGCTCCGAATTTAATATTGGTCCGAATTAGGACATTGATCCGAAATGAGGTGCTCCGAAGTCACTGTTGGTCCGTATTGGGGTACAGGTCGGAACTCAACAGGCATAAACATTTGCATCATAAATCATACTTAGACTTCGAATCTGAATCTGAAATTTGGTATTTAACATCGTTTATACTCGATTTTAACATTTCCATAACAACATTCAACATGCATGAACATTTGCATCATAAATCTTAGAAATCGGTTCTCACAAAAAAAAACCGAACCAAAACTTCACAAATTCGTAAATATGAGCAAATGTTACCTCAAATTGTTTGTTGTAATGCTTATAGTTCCTTTATTGCAGCTTGATTCCAATTATTCTGCTTCAAACGTGATGATTTCTTGTGTGTTCTTGGATTAAATCCGAGAGGTAGAGAGAAAGAGAGAGAGAGAGAGAGAGAGAAATCGGTGGTAGGGAGGAGAGAGAGTAAGATTTTGATAAATGAAGGAGTTTTCCTTCTTTTATTTGACACTTTGACCTATTTGCACATTACACCCCTCAACTTCGTATTTTCTTATTTTTAAATTTATGATTGAAACCGAAATAATAATTCATTAATATAATAATTGAGTCCTTAAAATTGTAAATTACATGTACTTAAAATTTGGGATGTTACAGCATGGGCTCCACCACGCCTATACTTCGTCGGCGAAGTCATGCTGCGCTAAACAGACCTGGGTACTTAGTCTTCATGTCTTCTTCCGATACCCAGGTATGGTGAGCTACCCTATGATGCTTCCACTTGACCAGCACCATCTTGATTTCCTTGTTCCGAAATTTGTTGACTTTTGTTTCCAGAATACAGTGCGGCTCATCAATGAATCTTAGTCGTTCGTCAACCTTTATCTCTGAATGGTCAGTCCATAGTTCCCTCTCTGGCACCAGACTCTTCCTTAAGTATCCAATGTGAAAGACCGGGTGAACACTTGACAATTCCTCCGACAAGTCCAAATGGTAGGACTGATTCCCAACTTTTTCAATGATGCGAAAGGGTCCTACAAATCGAGGAGATAGCTTCCCTCGCTTAACAAATCTTCTAACACCTTTCTTTGGAGAGACCTTTAAGTAGACCCAATCATCCTTCTGAAATTCTATCGCTTTGTGACGGCGATCGTGATAATTCTTTTGTCGATCTTGCGCCGTTTTCATGTACTGTCTATTGAGCTTGATCTTTTCATTTGTTTCTTGCAATAAGGCGGGTCCAGCTATTGGAGTTCCTCCTGTTTCCCTCCAACAAGTTGGAGTCTTACATTTCCTTCCGTACAGGAACTCGAACGGTGCCATTTTGATTGTGGAATGGTAACTATTGTTGTAGGAGAATTCACCCAATGGGAGGTGATCGTCCCAGTTACCACCCAAATCCATGACACAAGCTCCGAGCATATCTTCCAGAGTTAAGATCGTTCTTTCACTTTGTCCGTTAGATTGAGGTCTATAAGCAGTACTCATTGCGATACGAGTACCAAGAACGTTTTGTAGAGCAGCCCAGAAGTTAGAAGTGAATCTACTCTCTCGATCAGAGACAATAGACTTAGGCACACCATGCCTGATAACAATTTCGTTCAGGTAGATCTGGGCAAGACGGTCCAGTGAATAGGTTTCCCGAATGGGAATGAAGTGAGCAAATTTTGTCAGACGGTCAACGATGACCCAAGTGGCATCATGTTGACGACGTGTCTTGGGTAGCTTTGTTATAAAATCCATAGTAATATGGTCCCACTTTCATTATGGGATAGGAAGAGGTTGCATACTACCATAGGGTTGCTGGTGTTCTGCTTTAACTAATCTGCAAGTTCTGCACTTCTCCACAAATTGACCAACATCTCTTTTCAACCCTGGCCACCAGAAATCCGCTTTCAAGTCGTTGTACATATTTGTGCTTCCAGGGTGAATTGAGAATTTGGATTGGTGAGTTTCTTCAAGAATTACTTCTCGCATGTTCCCGAACTTAGGAACCCATATTCTGCCCTAAATACCTTTGAGTCCAGTTCCATCGTCTTGCATTAATGGCAGTTGAACTCTGACATTTCATCCTTTACATTCTCCTGCTTTAGAGCCTGCAGTTGAGCAGCTCTTACATCATCTATGATTGTTGATGTCAGTATCGTGGAAGTCAAGGCATAACAATACGCCTTGCAGTATGCTTTTCTACTTAGGGCATCAGCCATTATGTTGGCTTTCCATGGGTGGTAAAAGATCTCGCAGTCATAGGCTTCTATCAGCTCCATTGACCTTCTTTACCTCATATTCAAGTCCTTCTGACTGAATATATACTTTAAACTTTTGTGGTCGGTGTAGAGCTGACACTTCGTTCCGTACAAGTAATGCCTCCAAAGTTTGAGAGCGAATGTCACAGCAGTTAGCTCTAGGTCATGAGTAGAGTAGTCTTTCTCGTGTGGTTTGAGCTGTCTGGAAGCATATGCTATGACATTTCCTCTTTGCATTAATACAGCTCCCAAACCCATGCCTGATGCATCTGTATAGACAACAAAGTCCTCATTCCCTTCAGGCAGGGCTAAAATTGGTTCTTCACTTAGTAACTTCTTCAGATTATCAAAGGCAGCTTGTTGTTCTTCTTTCCAAAAGAAAGTTGCATTTTTGCGAGTCAGCTTAGTGAGCGGAACAGCGATCTTTGAAAAGTCTGATGAATCGGCGTTAATAACCAGCCAATCCCATAAAGCTACGAATCTCAGAGGCGTTGCGAGGTGATTCCCAGTTCTGGATAGCTTCGATCTTTGCTGGATCAACAGCAATGCCAGCACCAGATATCACGTGCCCCAAGAATTGGATCTGAATTGAATGTTGAGTAGGTACAAGTTAACAAAGAGTTTATAATTGAGTATAAGGATCATGAAATTGTTTAAAATGTTGAGACGTACCTGCCTCAACCAGAATTCACATTTCGAGAATTTGGCATAAAGTCGCTCTTTGCGCAGCAACTCTAGCAATTCTCGCAGATGTGTAGCATGATCCTCTTTGGTCTTTGAATAGATGAGAATGTCATCGATGAACACGATGACCGATTTATCGAGCATTGGCCGGCAGACTCTGTTCATGAGATCCATGAAAGCAGCCGGCGCATTTGTAAGACCGAACGCCATCACCAGAAACTCATAGTGTCCGTAACGAGTTCTGAATGACGTCTTTGGAATATCGTCTGGATGTACTTTAAGCTGATGATAACCCGAACAAATATCAATCTTCGAAAAGTAACTTGCGCCCTGTAACTGGTCGAAGAGATCATCAATACGGGGCAACGGGTATTTGTTCTTAATTGTGACTTTGTTGAGTTCTCTGTAGTCGATGCCGATACGCTATGTGCCATCTTTCTTCTTGACAAACAGAACAGGAGCGCCCCAAGGAGATGAACTTGGGTGGATAAAGCCTTTGTCAAGTAGCTCCTGTAACTGCTTCATCATTTCCTGCATTTTTGCAGGAGCTAAACGGTACGGAGCCTTTGCTATTGGAGCAACTCCGGGAATGAGATCAATGCGGAATTCCACTTGACGATCCGGTGGCAATCCCGAGATATCTTCTGGAAAGACATCTGGAAACTCTGAAACAACGGGAACGGTGGAAGGAGATTGAATTTCAGCCTTAGCATCGACAGCGTAGGCTAAATATGCAGAACTTCCCTTGGCAACGTGCTTTCGGGCTTTTGTGATTGAAATGAGACACAATTCGCCTTTGTGTCTGTCACCATAAATACAAATGTCTCGGCCCTCAGGAGTGGTAATTTTGATCATTCTTTTCTTGCAAACACTCTGGGCCTCATTGTGAACCAACCAGTCCGTACCTACTATAACATCAAACTCCCCAAACTCCATAGGGATCAGATCTATATTGAATACTACATCTTCTACCAGCAATGTGAAATTCCTATATACTTTGTCTGCTTTAACTAACATATTGCTAGCAGTCTCTATGTCAAGTACAAATTGTAGTTTTGAAGTAGGCATATTGAATTGACGAGCAAATGATGTGGAGACAAACGAACGGTTGGCTCCGGAATCAAACAATATACGTGCAGGAATGGAATTAACAAAGAACGTACCAGTGACCACCTCCGGGTCATCCTTTGCTTCTTCAGCTGTGATTTGGAATGCCTTTGTTGGAGCCCTTTGGGATTGATCCCTGCGAGCAGTGGAAGCTGCAGAAGATCTTGTCGTTGATTGTTGAACACTCTGATCTCGTGGGGGTTTTGGGCAATCCCTTGTAAAATGGCCAAGTCTGTGGGAGTTGTAGCACACATCGTCTTTTCAAGGACAATGCTCCCAGTGATGTCCCTTCTGCCCACAACAGAAGCAGTACATGTCTTGAGTCTTGCACTCCCCAGAGTGCGCTTTCCAGCATCGCCTGCAATCCCTCATTTCAGAACTGGCCGAAAAGGCCTTTCCCTTCTTGGGTGATGAAGATGGTTGATTGGATTGAAGAGAGAATCGGGATGATCCAGACTCCCGCTGCCTTTTTGGCGGCGACGGTTGAGTTGGTGTTGCGGCGGTTGAACCGATGACATATCCTGATAACAATACAATCTGCTCCACATTTCGAGAAGCCTCCAGTAAGCCAGCAAACGTTGTATACCGAACCCCACTCATGGTTCGGCGAATCTCATAGTGTAGACCGGCCTCAAACTGGCCTATCTTTCTCTCTTCCGTATCAACTTGATAAGGTGCGAACAAGCTTAGTTGGGTGAACACAACGGCATATTGTGTAACCGTCTTTGTTCCCTAGGTTAGGTTAAGAAACTTCGCCTCTAGACGGCGCTTCTCATCGGTAGGACAGTATTGCTGAGAGAATACTTCCTTGAACTCGTTCCAGGACATGTGTAACACTACCTCCATCGTCAACACATTTGTCATGGCATCCCACCACATGACTGCATCTCTTGCAAACATTGCAGTTGCAAACCAAACCATGTCCTTGTCAGCACAGTCGCTGATTCTGAAAGTGTTCTCCGTGGTGGTGATCCATTCCAATGCTGTGACGCATCTCCAGTTCCATCAAAAGTAACAGCTCCGTTACTTTTGAAGTCCTTAAACCTACAACCCCTTGATTTGTTAGAAGACCCAGTGTCTCCTTGTCTTTCCTCTTGATCATCCAGTTGTTGCTCCTTGTTCTTTCTTTTATCAGCCTTTCTCTTGGCTTCAGCCTCATCTATGGCCCTTAATTAGTCGGCAAATGACTGAGCCTGCTCAGCCATTCTTTTGGATTGTAGCTCATTGTTTTGTTCCATGAGAGCTTGCATCATCTGGAACATCTGTTGAGGAGTCATATCATTTCCTGACATGTTCTGAAATATAACAATTTATTTAGAACATTTAGTTGTAAGTCCTAAGTGTTTACAATTACCCTTTATTTGTCCCCATGTGCTTGTCAATCCTATCTTAGTTCGGATCATTTCCTAGGAGTCCATTCTAATATCATAACCTAAGTTTGAGTCCAAGTCCTCGCGAACACTTGAAACCTCAAACTAATGCTCTGATACCAAACTTGTGACGTCCTCATATTTTGATAGTATAATTAGAATCACCAGGATCAACACACAACCCAATGAATAATCATGATAATTAAAATTGAATACTTAAATCATATCTAAGCAGTTCCACACTAAAGCAATAGATATAAGTGTCTACAGTGATAAAGTCTAACTATTACATCAACATAATTGCTTTGAAAGTATCAATTCCCAGCCCAAAGCTACAAACATTCAAGTACCAATAGCTTCTAAAGTATGCGGGATATTGAACTGAATTGCTTAAGTAGAAGGTCCAGCTACAGCTTTGTCTTTTCCTGAAAACATTGTGAGTCAACAGTAAGCTAATTTGCTTAGTGAGATAACAGATTATACATTCAATAAATATTTCTTTACAAGCATAGTGTGAAATCTGGCAGTGAAAGCACCAATGTATGTGAAAACCATGCAGTGCAAGCATGAGGTTGTCAGTTCAAATGCTGATCGAGGATGTGCCGAACCTGACCAGGACAACGAGTGGGATGATCAGTCCCCGACAGTGGCCTGCTGTCAGCCCTAGTCTAGGTCGCATCAGATTGTGAAGTAATGATCATGCAGTGCAAGCATGATGTAAATAGATGCACTTTCAAATGAACGCTGGCTTCATGTGTGTTACATGTCAAGTACGAGTGTGCATCATAACAAAAAAATCAATCATGAGTGCCAATTGAAATATATGAACAATGTGAACATGCCATTGAATATGTAAAACGTGAATGTAAAGACAATAAATGTTAGAATGATAATCTATTACTCACAGTGGTTGGTACAGTGTGCTTTATCTCTGAATTAATGTGTGTTAGACAACACCACAATGATCTGTCAAACCAGTGTAATAGTGATTTATTGTCAGTAATTGCTTAAAACTTAAATTCTAAAAATTAAGTGAAATTTGAACAGGATTCGGACCACATCCGAATTTGGATGGTCCGAAGTTCGGATGGCCCTTTGGTCCGAAGTAGGGGGTGGTCCGAATTTGGGTTGGGGTCCGAATTTAGTATTGGTCTGAATTAGGACATTGATCCGAAATGAGGTGGTCCGAAGTCACTGTCGGTCCGAATTGGGGTACGGGTCCGAACTCGGATGGATCCCGACCGAGTTCATCAGGTCCTAGTTCATACTTAGTAAATTTCCAGATTTCCATTTTTGACTACGTTTACATGTTTCTGCCTCTAAAGTTGCAAATATGAAGTTAAATGTACTGATTTAACTTATAACATGTCATTATGTACCAAAATAATCCGTTTTTGTGTCCATTTTTCATCAATTCGATAAACACACCCACTAAAACACACACTAACTTCAAAATCATACTTAGACTTCGAATCTGAATCTGAAATTTGGTATGCAACATCCCTTATACTCGATTTTAACATTTCCATAACAACAATCAACATGCATAAACATTTGCATCACAAATCTTAGAAATCGGTTCTCACAAAAAAAACTGAACCAAAGCTTCACAAATTCGTAAATATGAGCAAATGTTACCTCAAATTGTTTGTTGTAATGCTTATAGTCCTTTATTGCAGCTTGATTCCAATTTTTCTGCTTCAAACGTGACGATTTCTTGTGTGTTCTTGGATTAAATCCGAGAGGTAGAGAGAGAGAGAGAGAGAGAGAGAGAAATCGGTGGGAGGGAGGAGAGAGATTAAGATTTTGATAAATGAAGGAGTTTTCCTTCTTTTATTTGACACTTTGACCTATTTGCACATTACACCCCTCAACTTCGTATTTTCTTATTTTTAAATTTGTGATTGAAACCGAAATAATAATTCATTAATACTATAATTGAGTCCTTAAAATTGTAAATTATATGTACTTAAAATTAGGGATGTTACAACTAGAACGAACATTGAACATGTTCATTTGTATATGTATTGTTTATAAACAAATATGACATAACATTAGGAAGCGAACATGTTCATAAGTATTGTGAAATTGTTCAGTATATATTAATGACACTGTAAATGCTTTAAAAGTATTATGTTATTATTCAATTATTGAAAAATTGTCAATCAAAAGTACTCAAAAGACAAAAGTTAATCAAAGTATAGTAATAAATCAAAATAAATAGAATGTTAGTGCATCCTGTGTGACGATAGCAGTTTAAGTGTAGATAATGTTTTGTAATAGTTCAAGTCTTCATAATTGCACGTTAATACATATGTTTGATATATGTTAGATATTGAGTGTATATATGTTTGAACTTGTTTATGATTGATGTTTTACTTAAGTTCAAAGATAAGTTCAAACATAAGTTCTAAGATAAGTTCAAACATAAGTTCTAGAACAAGTTCAAAGACAAGTTCTTGAATAAGTTCAAAGCCAAGATTCGAACATAATGGTAGACAAGTTCGTGGGCTTGGGCCTTCTCGAACTTGTCCAGGCTAAGTTCTAGATTAATGGTTATAATTAAGGGTTAATCAGTTTTGATTAAGAATCTTGGCAGAAATCTATGTTCGAGGTGATTACGAAGTTGTGAGTGTTTGCAGAGTATTTTCAGAGTGTTCTGGAGAGAATCACGTGTCAGGACGTTCGTGTTTACGTCTATCATCATGTTGATCTCTGTGTTTCGTGTGTGTGATCAGTCTGTTAAACCCCTAACGAGGATTCCGCACTCGTTGGACGGTGTCGCGTCAAGATTGGATCCGTACGTAGGTGACCTTACAAGTTGTATCAGAGCCATAAGAGTGTTCATCGTGTTCTTCGCGTTCATCTTAAAACATTCTTGGTTTCTTGGCATTTGTGACGGAAAAATCACACTTTTTATAGTTTTTTCGAGTTATACAAGCAAAGTAACGGAGAAAAATTCATATTGGTTCACTTTTTTAGTCGAAATCATCGTTTTTAACCTTAAAAACATTGGTTTAATCTGAAAACTTGAAAAATCGAATTTTTGGCCGTTTCTCGAATTTGCGGCGCTCGAACATAGGGGGTATTAGGGTTCACTCGAACTTGTCAGAAATACGCTCCTCTCGAACTTAATTTAGGGCTTCCTTCGAATTTGGCAGAAATTCGAACTTGATATCATCGGATTTGTCAGGTTTCGAACTTGTCAGAAAACTAATTATTATTCGAACTTGTCAGAGGTTCGAACTTGACAGGACTTTTTGAACTTGTCACTCAGTCGAACTTGTTGATTTCGAACTTACATAAATTCAAATTTAATTTCAAATGAATTTAATATTAAATTAATTCGAACTTACCTAAGTTCGAAGGAGTTTAAATTAAATTAATTTTTAATTAAGTTATTTAAGTTCGAAAACAAAAAGTTTAGACAGGATGTCAAGTTTGCAAAAATTCATTGAAATGGATCATGAGGTCGGCAAGGCAAATTCTCCACCAAAACTGATGAAATTGGAAGACTACTATTGGTGGAAGGATAGGTTCGACGATTTTGCTCGTTTCAACGATATGCGCATGTGGATTTGTATCGATGAGGGATATGTTCCACCTACACAGGAGTTTGAAGGTCGTCAAAGAGTCTTAACATATCAGAAGATGAAAGATGATGATAAGAAACTTTATGAGGCCGAAAACTGAGCTTTCTCCATTATTCGTATGGCTTTACCTCAGGAGATTCTACACACTTTGAGGAATCATCGAACTTCTAAAGAGCTATGGGATGCTGTCGAGAAGCGGTGTGAGGGAAATCCGAGGGTTCGTAAAGGAAGGACCGAGATGCTCGAACAGCAGTTTGCCATTTTCAAAGCATTGAAAACCGAAAAGTTGGATGAGACTATTACAACATTCTATCATCTGTTGATAGAGCTGGATAATCACGATGTTGATTATAAAGAGACTGAGAAGATAGAAAAGCTTCTTGATGCTTTACCTGCGAAGTGGGAAATGTACACAGCGCTAATCAAGCATGACGAAGAAAAATTTGAGACTCTCACCCTAGAAGGGGTCATAGGAAAGCTGAGGGCTTACAACTTTCAGTTACAAAAGAAGGAACGGGAATATGATCAAGTAATGTATTTTGCAAAGACAAACCGTCGATCGCAAGGAAGTCAGCTACAGCATTCTACACGGGAACAGAGCCCATCCCATTTGAGTCAGAAGACACTAGTAGTCGGGCATTCTTAGGGTATTCTAAACCGGGAGAAAAACCGATTCATTCCGCATCCACTTCTCAACATTACACAAAGATGCCTATTAGTGCACAATCGGCTGAAGATCATCTAAATCTTTTGGCATCATTTGTTGCAGCATATGGAAATTGTGTTCAGGGGAAGATTAACGATCCTGCTTTATGGGATGAAGACTACGATCAGGTGGATCCAGATGACTTAGAGGAAATGGACTTGCAATGGCAATTGGCCATGGTGACTTAGAGGGTCAAACGGTTCATGAAAAGGACTGGGAGAAATCTGAATGTTGGGAACAGCAAGGTAGGATTTGACAAATCAAAGGTTAAGTGTTACAATTGTCAAGGATTGGGACACTTTGCAAGGGAATGTCAAAGACCTAAAGTAGAGCACAATGAAAATCAGAACCAAGGGAGATATCAATCTGGTGGTTCGTGAAATCAAGCTGCCATCGCTGGTCTGTTAACTAATGTGACATCTGAGAGACAACTCGATGGAACCTACGATTGGACTACTCATCCGGAGTCGAACGCTAGAGCCTTCATGGCTGAAGTGACAGAGACTGGGGATGACAGAGCAGAGGAAGTAACAGAGGATAACAAACAGAATGATACAAGTCCTTTGTTGGTGGAGAAGTCAGATAATCAGACCATTCTGGAGTTTGCTACCCAAATGGCTAACGTGGAATCGGATCACAAAAGGGTAATTCTCAACTTTTCAACCATGACTCAAGTGTTTTATGTGCTACTTCAAATGATAGGTTGAACTTAGTTCTAGAAACATATAACAACTTAACTACTCAGATCGAATCACTAAAATCAGATAATGCGAGTCTCTTAGATATTAAGGAAGATCTAAGGAATAAGCTGAAAGCAGATGCTCAAGATGCTATAGTTCTAAAAGACAAGTTAAGTGAACAATGTGTCAGGATAGAACTTATGTATGAGCATGTAGAGGCTTTAACCAAAGAACTTACCATTTAGGAGGTTGAGCTAGCAGAATCAAGGGTTAAAGTTGCCGAGGTAATAGTAAGTTGGAAAAGTTTAGGAACTCGTCACTAAATCTAGGGAAAATCTTAGATGCTTAACGGCAGTCTAAGAAACCAGTAGGATTAGGTTATCAAGAGAGTCCTCCACCCTTCAACAATAACTATGTGCCTCAACCTCAGGATAAAACTAATGAGCCAGTCAAGTCAGAGGTAACAACTGAAACTGAATCTGATAATGGCAAGACAACTAAGGTGTCTACTACTAACTCTAAGATTAAGAAGGTCAAGTTTGTGCAGTCTTCTAGTGACCAAACTCTAGGAGAAGCAAAGCCTGATATTAACAAACAACAAGAGGCAGTAGTCACGTTAGTTGAAAAGAAAGAAAATGACACTAGTGAGACACCAAAGTCAAAGGGCACCTATAAGAAGTCGATTGATAAGATGTCTTGCTTTAGATATCATGAGAAGGGCCATGTTGTGTCTAGCTGTCTGTATAAGAAAGTAGAGTCTACACCCTCTAAACCAGAGTCTAGACCTACTGTAGGAAAGCCAGAACAACAAAGACCAATATCTAGTGTTGCTAGCACAAGTGGTTCTCAAAACACTAAGAAGATTGTGAATGCAACACCTAAGATCGCTGTTAGACAAGTACCTGTGTCGGTTAGACCAAATGAAGTGGTTAGGACTAGTTCGCTGAATAGAGTCCCTAATCAGTCTAGGTCAGGACCTCAACAAGCTTATAGGAGTACAACACCTAGAAGGACTTACAATCCAGTTAGGTCTCACACTCCTCAAAGACAACAGACAACAGGTAGAGCCCAGGGTTATGAACCTGAAATGCCTTATAATAGAAACTATTCAAGGGCTCAACAGCAAATGCCTACCCAAAGGCCAAGAGTGAACTTGAATCACTCAGCACCACAACAGGTTCTCAATCAAAAACCCATGTCACCTGAAAGGAGATATGGGTATATGAAGGAGTTCACGTGTCAGGATCAAATTCACTACCTAAGATTAACTAGTTTGAATCAATCAGAGTATAAACCAATAACCTTGTATTGAATCAAAGTCCTATTAAGTAGTTTGCGGAATAACACTTAACTGTTTTAAGAAAAACTTTCAAAACAAATAACGCAAAAGTATAATCAATAATCAAACATCACTTGTATTGCCAAACTCAATGATTACAATCACCTCTAATCTGTTTGATTAGACGAAGAACACAGATTGTTCTTAGGGTTTTACAACCTTAGAGGCTTGTGAAAACTTAATCAGAAAAGCAATTACAACTGAAAATAAACTTGTACGTGCAAAACATACAATAGAAAAACCTATTCTATGTATATATAATGCTTTCTGATTTGTTTCCTTGAGAAACTCTGATTTCTCTGGTAGTAGATATGCTTGAATCTTCGAATATATATCTTTTCCTAAATTTCAGCACTTTCTGTTTATTGAGCTGTTGAGCAGCTTGAAGACTATCTATTGAGCAGCTTGAACTTGAACACTGGCAGCTTGAACTTTTGTACTAGCAGCTCGAACTTTCTCAACTAACAGCTTGAACTTTGTAATTACACAGAAAATCTACTAACAGTTTGAGAAATCTATCTAACAGCTTGACTTACTTAGAATATTTCCCAACAATCTCCCCCTAACTTGAATTCTTTACACAAGACTTTAAGTTTCTATACAAATAAGGAAATAAAACAAAGTAAAACTGTTATCTACAAACTAAGGCATCCAAAAACTTACAATTGTGAAAGTTTCTGCTTAATTGCCTTCAAAAATTCTCTTTTCATTTCTTCTCTATCACAGTATATCTTCACTGAGCTCAGTTGCACTAACCATGCCCTTGGAAGATCAAAGAATTCAAAATTGAAGAACATGCTAGATCCATTTGCAAATCTGAGTCTATATGTCTTTGATTTCACATACAGGTCAACATTTGCAATCTTCATATCCTTGGCATCTTCTATATCTTTTCTGATAGACTCTGGATCAAAAATGCTTTTCAAGTCCTTTATAGTCTACTTTACCTGGAGTAGTGAAGATCTAGACTGACTCACTGTTCCAGTATGATGCATTCGAGTCAGTTCATCTCTGGTCATCCCTTGAACTAGGTGCACAATACTCTTGTATTCTTCCTCAGCACCAGCTTCTCTTCTGACTACAAAATGATACTTTAAATCAATTTCATCCATTGACTTAGCATACCAGTATGTAATAGGGGGCTTGGAGAAGTCATGCAGATCGAGGGACTTTTCAATTTCCATTGCCTTTTGAAGCTGATGCTCAAACAGCACCCTTTTTACCTGATCAAGCTTTGCTTGTTGAATGGCTTCTGATTGTGGATCATTAGCAACAGCTTGAATATTTGGAGAAGGATCACTGACACCAGCTTGATGATCACTTACACCAGCTTGAAATTGATCTTGTTGACTTTGGACTTAATGGGAGACTTTGGGTGTCTTGCGTTTTTCCATCTCTTTGTCATGAATTTCTTGCAGCTTTTCTGTGTCCCATGACTGAGCCATCTTTTTTGAATCCCAACTGATGAAGAGAAATTTATCAAGAATTTTCTGTGCTCTGCCTTTGAATGCCCTGTTGGCATTTTCCTTTTCTTTTGAATCTGCTAGACCACAAACCCTCTTAGGTAATCACCTAAGGTTTCATCATCTTGCATTTGATCATGGGTTTGCTGGTCCAAGAGATCATCCTGTTCCTCTGCTAGTTTTCTGGCAAATTCAGCATCATGAGCAACCTGGGCTTCTTTAGATGAAAATTTAAGCTTTGGAGATTCTATGAGTATGCCCTTGCCCTTATCTTTGATTGCAGAACTTGTAGCTTGGACTGTACTGACAGGAGCCTGATTCCCCTCTCTGATAACAACCCCAGTTGTTCAGATTGGAGCAGCTTGAGTTTCTAGGCTAACAGCTTGAATAGCTGTTGGGACTGTTAGCCTAGAATCTAGAACTGTTGGAGCAGAAGCTGAAGCTGTTTGGACTGAACTAGGGATCTCCTGATTCTCCCACTTTTTGGATGCATTGGTTTGGTCAGAAGGACCTACAACCTTTGCCATTAGGGCTCGAATCACCTTCTCAAGTTGAATGATCTTATTTCCACAGAGGGTGAACCCCTTATGAAAATAATCCATTCTCTGGTGTTGAGCAGCAACTGTTTGTTGAAGTTGTAGAATTTGTGCCCCTTGTGTAGCAATAAGGGATTGGTAATGTTCCAATACTGTTACAACAGGTTTCAGCTGAGGATCCGTCAATATCATGAGTTGCAGACTAGCCTCAAGATCAGTAAATGAAAGTGGTACTTGTGATCTATCACTGGCAGGAATTCCAGAAGTAGAAATATCTGGGCCCCTCTGTTCTTGGTACTGGGGACTTCCAGAAGGTGCTTGCACACCCTCTGTTGCCATGGTTGTGGTCTTATTGATGTTCACACTGTCCTGTGCCTCTTGTGCAGAAACAATAGTAGTGTCAGCCATAGAACCCATATGGACATCCTTTGTTGGGTTGCCCACCTCCAAATTGTGGATGGGAGTGTCCTCAGTGGGTGCCCTTTGGATATTCTGTACAGAAGTGTCCTCCTGCACACGGATATTTAGCTTCGGTATTTGGGCTGAGGAGGAAGGAGCTCCTGAAACCCTTTTTCTTTTATATAGTATGAGTGGGGATGTGGGTTTGACAGAAGGAGCAGATGGAGTATTTGTATCATGAGGAGTGGGTTGGCGTCCTGGGGGTGAAGCAGTGATGGAAGGCTGAGCCTGCTCAGGACCTTCTCCTCAGTTTATTGGATTGATGCCCAACATTGTAGAGGGCAATGGGACATCTATACACAAAAAATTAGCACTAGATTTTAAAAGACGTTTTATTGATGGTAAAGAGTGCCTATGGGAAACATGAATCCTTTTATGTACATTGAAATTATTGCAAGCTCTTGCAATTATTTCAGCCAAAAATCGAGGATACATCAAAAATTTCCCATTCTTTAGGGCATGATGCCTTAACACACCTTGAAAAATCATATTTGAAAAATTGAACTGCTGGCCCGTAGATAAACACACTAAGGCAGTGGCTATATTAGAAGAAAATTCTGACCAACCAGTTCTTTTAGGGCTTATGCACTGTTGTATAATATGTACAAGGTATTTCCACTTAGGGGCAAAATGAGTTTTAAAGAATGTGAAAGAATCAGTAGGGCCCCTATACCCTATAGCAAAAAGGCCTTCATGTAAGGCAGTAAGAGATAAATCAGAAATACCTGTGGCGTCTTTAAGATGCAAGTGTTGGCGGATGATGTCCTCAGTGATGGTGACTGTGTTGCCATCGATTTTGGAAGTCAAAGAAGTGACTCCATTGATGGTTTGGACAGAGGCATATTTCCAAAACTGTTCTATATGAGATACGTAGATTGTGCGATTAATTGTGAGGGCATGATGGATATGGGAACTTCGAAGGAAGTCCATCATGTCGTGGAATGGTTGAAGGTCAGTGTGTTTGAGAGAATATGGGAGACAGTTGTGTTCTTTGACAAACTCCATTGACGATCAAACGGTGATTTTAGGGTTTCAGAGAAGTGTGGGTGAATCGCTCAGAGAGAAAAGGAATGGTCGTGGAAGATATTTTTGCAACTGATAGTTGCGTTTGAACGAAACTGGGACCTTTAAAGGTTTGGGGGTTTTGAAAATATCTAATCCAGCGCACACACTTATAAGAATTTACCAAATTACCCTGCACACTTTGACAGATCAAGTGAAACAACTAATAGTCCGAGTGAAATGAACTAGCAGCTTGAGAAAAGACTCAAGCTGTTAGTTGAAAAGTAAGCATATTCTAATGAAACAGTGTCTCCCCCTTAATCAAGCATATGAAATAGATATATTCTTCATAAAAGAAGATAAAATGATGAAAAGCAAATTAATCCATATTAACCATGCCAATATTTGATACAAGGAAGGTGAATCTTCCTACATCAAATGGTTTTGTAAATAGATCAGCTAACTGATCATCAGTATGAATTTTGGTAACTTGGATTAATTTCTTCTCATTACAATCTCTTATAAAATGAAATATGATGTCTATATGCTTGGTTTCGGGAAATTTCACTGGATTTTGTACATTGCTTATTGCACTTGAGTTGTCAATGTAAATAGGAGTGGATAAGAAGTTCATACCATAGTCTCTCAGTTGATTCTGAATCCACATTACTTGGGAACAGCAGCTTGCAGCTGCTACATATTCTGCTTCAGTAGATGAGGTGGAGACAGCTGTTTGCTTTTTGCACTGCCAAGAGACCAGTCTTGCTCCTAGACATTGACTTCCACCAGTTGTGGATTTTCTGTCAATGTTGCATCCTCCATAATCACTGTCAGAATATGCTGTTAGTTCAAGAGGAGAGTCTTTAGGATACCAGAGGCCCAAATGTGGTTGGCCTTTGAGATATCTAAAGATTCTCTTAACAGCAAATAAGTGTGAGTCCTTCGGAGCACATTGAAACCTGGCACAAACACAAACAGCAAACATTATATCAGGTCTAGAAGATGTAAGATACATAAGTGAACCTATCAAGGATTTGTATAAGTGAATGTCCACATCTACTCCATCTTTGTCTGCATCAAGCTGCTTGTGAGTGTCCATTGGAGTACTAGCAACTTTGGTATCTTTGTAACCAAACTTTTCCAGTATGTCTTTAACATACTTTGATTGACTTATAAAAAGTCCTGTGGGCTTCTGCTTGACCTGAAATCCTAGAAAGAAGGTAAGTTCTCCCATTGAACTCATTTGAAACTTTTTATGCATTAATGCCTCAAACTCTTTGCACAGACTGTCATTAGTAGACCCAAAGATGATATCATCAACATAGATCTGAACAAGTAGAATCTCAGCTTTGATGGACTTTCTGAACAATGTTTTGTCCAGAGTACCTCTCTTGAATCCATTCTGTAGAAAGTATGATGACAGAGTGTCATACCATGCTCTAGGGGATTGGTGGAGTCCATAGAGGGCTTTGTCTAATTTGTAGACTCTGTCTGGATACTTGTAGTCCTCAAATCCAGGGGGTTGACACATATAGACCTCTTCTTCGATTGTACCATACAGGAAAGCAGACTTCACATCCATTTGATATACTTTAAACCCTTTGAAGCTTGCATAAGCTAGGAACAGTCTGATGGCTTCTATTCTTGCCACTGGAGCAAAAACATCATCATAATCTATTCCTTCTTCTTGAGTGTATCCCTGTGCTACCAGTCTTGCTTTGTTCTTGATTACTATCCCTCTCTCATCCTTCTTTTTCTGAACACCCATCTTGTACCAATTGCTCTTTTGCCTTTAGGAAGATCAACTAGAGTCCAGACATTTTGAATCTTGAATTGCAGTAGTTCTTCCTGCATTGCCTCAATCCAAGATGGATCTTTCAAAGCCTCAGATGCCTTCGTACGTTCTAATTGTGACATGAAACATGCATGTTCAAAGGCAGCTAGACTGAATTCAGGAACTGCTGATTCGGCATCAGTAGACTCCTTATGAACCATTGTTCTTGTCTGCACAGGAGTGCGTGGATCACCCATTATCTGATTGAGAGGGTGATACTTGTGTACTCTGAGTGTTGGCTCTCTGTCTGTCTGAAAAGAAGTTCCTAGATTTGTATCATCTCCTTCAGGACCACTTGATGGTTCAGCTTCAGGAACAGCTTGACTAGAAGATGGGACTGTTGCCCTTTGTGATGGAGCTGTTCCCTCAGGACTTGGGATTGGCACTTCATAATTTGTATTTGAATCATGTTGGGCATCCAGTACCCCTGGTGGGTCACAAGATAGAAGTGGTAGAACAGTATACTCATCCCATTGATCAGAATCTTCAACAGTCTGAAACTTTGTGCCAACAGCTTGAACATTTGTGCTACCAGCATGAGAATTTGTGTTGGCAGCTTCAACCCTGTTTTCATCAGCATCTGCAGTATACTCAACAAAGCTCAGAGAATTTGTCAAGATCAAAATCACTACCTAAGATTAACTAGTTTGAATTAATCAGAGTATAAACCAATAACCTTGTATTGAATCAAAGTCCAATTAAGAAGTTTGCGGAATAACACTTAATTGCTTTAAGAAAAGCTTTCAAAAACAAATAATCACATAAACACAATCAATAATCAAATGTCATTTGTATTGCCAAACTCAATCATTACAATCACCTCTAATCCGTTTGACTAGACGAAGAACACAAATTGTTCTTAGGGTTTTACAACCTTAGAGGCTTATAAAAACTTAATCAGAAAGACAATTACCACTGAATAAACTTGTACGTGCTGACTTACAATAGAAAACCTATTCTATGTATATATATTGCTTTCTGATTTGTTTCCTTGAAAAACTCTGATTTCTCTGATAGTAGATATGCTTGAATTTTCAAAATATATCTTCTCCTGAATATCATCACTTTCGGTTTATTGAGCTGTTGAGCAGCTTGAAGTCTATCTGTTGAGCAGCTTGAGCTTTAACACTGGCAGCTTGAACTTTTGAACTAGCAGCTCGAACTTTTTCAACTAATAGCTTGAACTTTGTACTTACACAGAAAATCTACTAACAGTCTGAGAAATCTAACTAACAGCTTGACATACTTAGAATATTTCCTAACAGAATTAGTTAGTGAATCTAAATCAAACATCAATCAGGACCAATGCCTTTGACATTTGCAGTTTTTTCATTAAATTCAACATTGGCACTTTCTTCAATGGTTTTAGACACACTGTTATATACCCTATAGGCTTTGCTTTGAGTAGAATATCCTACAAAGAAACCTTCTTCAGCCTTACTTTCAAACTTTCCTATGTGAGTCTTAGTGTGAAGAATGGTGCATGAACAGCCAAAAGACTTTAGAAAGGCTATTAAGGGGACTCTATGATGGAATAACTCATATGGAGTTTTCCCTTGTGATTGAACAACCTGAACCCTATTTAGAACATAACAAGCTCTATTGACTGCCTCTGCCCAAAAGGTCATTGGCAGTTTGGAATCAGCTAGCATGGTTCTAGCAGCCTCAATTAAAGTTTTGTTCTTTCTTTCAGGTACACCATTTTGTTGTGGTGTTCTTGGTGCACTATATTGCCTTGCAATACCTTTAGACTCACAAAAATTGTTTAGGATAAGATTTTTGAACTCAGTTCCATTGTCTGACCTAATCACCTTAACCTTTAAGTTGGATTGGTTTTCTATCTTAAGGATAAATGATTTAACTAGCTTAGCAGTTTCATCTTTAGTCCTAAGAAAGTATACCCATGTAAATCTGGTGAAATCATTAACAATGACTAAACAGTAAGCTCTTTTATTCAAACTCAAAACAGATGTTGGACCAAAGAGATCCATATGAATAAGATGGAAAGCAGATGCGATTGAATTTACTTCTTTGGCCTTATGAGAAGTTTTGTGTTGCTTGCCTTTAAGACATGCTGCACAATGATCATCACAGATGAATTCCTTTTGTGGTAAACCTCTTACCAAATTCTTTATGACTAAAACATTCATAGACTTGAAGTTCACATGACACATCCTTCTGTGCCAAAGAGTAGACTCATTAGATGATGCTTTGGATATCAAACAGCTTAGAGTACTTGACTTGGATAAAAGATCTGTGTCCAAATAGTAGACATTGACCTTTCTTGGTGTTCTAAGTAAAACAAGATTATCAGGTATTTTAAAATCTTTTGAAAGAACAATGCACTCAGAATCTGTGAAGACAACAATGTTTTGTTTATCACAGATTTGAGACACACTTAATAAATTGTACTTCAGCTGTTCAACATACAAAACATCATTGAAAAGCATATTTCCTGCT
This sequence comes from Centrapalus pauciflorus, assembly GCA_020465985.1. Taxonomy (NCBI): domain Eukaryota; kingdom Viridiplantae; phylum Streptophyta; class Magnoliopsida; order Asterales; family Asteraceae; genus Centrapalus; species Centrapalus pauciflorus. Next base: position 20,682 of record JAANYP010007314.1, on the reverse strand, counting down.
TTGACAGTACCTTTACCTGTGACCTTACCTCCCTTGGAATTTCCTCCAAATGCAACAAACCCTCCTTCAAAGCCTTTGAAATTTGACAAGCATTCAAAATTGCCTGTCATGTGCCTAGAGCATCCACTGTCCAAATGCCATCTTGTTTTATGTTGTGACCTGTGGGTGCCCTGCACAAATAAAAGCTTAGTTAGTAGTGGAGTAAACCCAAACCAAGTTGGTTTTGGGTTGTCCTTGTGCATTGACATAACTAAACACTGTCTGCGACTTCTTATACTTAGTGAGATCCACTAGTGGATTCTGTGAAGAATATTTAGTTATGACATGAGGTATCCAGGTGTTCTTTCCAACCTTTGCATTAACAGTCTCAGATGATCCATTACCAGTTCCAGTTTTAAGCTTAGCAGTTTGAACTGGAACCCTAGTGCTAACAGCTTCAGAGTTTGCACTACCAGTTTCAACTTTAGGTTTGGCAGTTTCAACATTTGTATCAACAGTTTGATCTGAGTTTTTGCCTTTAACACACCATATCTGTTTAAAATTCAATTTGGGTTTTGCCAAAACTTGTTTTTGGTGTGTGGACTGTTTTTTATTTACTTTTAAGAACCTGTGATAAACTGTTTTCTTTGGAACTGGTGCAACAGGTGGTTTGGCCTTTAGATGTTTTGTGTTTTGAACAAATGCCTGTTTCTTAAGCACATTCTGTTTTGCAACAGATGGTTTGTACAAGCAATGCCTGGCCAAATGGTTTTTCCTGCCACAATGGAAACATCTTTTGACTGTTTTGATTGGGGAACCAGTTTTATTGGAGCATAACTGGTTCTTGTTCCTTTGATTTCCCCTTACCTGCTGTTGTGTGGGAACCTTTTGGACACCATGCTTTTGACATGTGCAAATTGGAACAGTCTTACCCCTTTTATTACCTTTTGAAGAAGATGCAGTGTTACAGTTAGAAGGTACAGAAACATGTGGAACAGCATTGCATACACTCATCTTCTCTTTTCCTTTCTTACTGGGGGTAGAGGTTTCCATAGGTGCACTCATTGTTTTGTGTTCTCTCTCAACTTCTTTGCACTCACAGCCTTCATTTGGAATCAGTTCTTCTTTAGATTCAGGACTGTTTTCACGGATAGGATCTACAGTTGTCATTGACTCATCTAATGAAGCCTATCAGCAACTTCACTCATGGGATGAATGTATTTGTTGTTGTATGGGGGTGGAGTGGCTTTGTATCCTATACCTTCTTTGGGATTGAGCTGAGATTTAACCCTATCTTTAAATTGAACTTCCATTAGGTGTTCCAGCTTTTGATTTGCCAATTTGAAATTTCCTAAATCTATATTGACAGATTCTATTTTCTTGTTAGCTTCTAACACATTGTGTTCAGCCTCATCTAATTTCTTATTTAGGGACACTATTTTCTTATTCAGTTCGTTTTTCTCCCACTCATGATATGTTCTATCATGTCCCATTTGAATCTCATTATATTTATAGTCATTGATCTGTTTTTCAAGATCTTCTATGGCCTGCATGTACTCATATCTCCTTTCTTCCATCTTAGCTAGAGTTTTTCACATGCTCTCATTATGATCTCTGTACTTTTTAACCATATTTTTGCATGTTTGAGAGCAGAGTTTAGCATTTACCTCAGATGGTAGTTCAGTGGAAGTGACATTAGATGTTTCTGCCATAAGAGCTTGATTTTGAAACTCTTCCTCTGTCTGATCACTCCAGTCAAACACATTGTCTTCTTGAGAAACAAGTGCTTGTGATGATGAAGCTTGATTAGTTTGCTGTGGTCTTGGTGGCTGTTGACCTTGAGATCTGCATTCTCTGGCAAAGTGGCCAAGCTTGTGGCATTTTAAGCATTCAACTTTTGATTTGTCAAATGTTGGTTTGCCTTCTGGTCTGACTTGGAAGTTGGATCTGCCAGTTCTTTTAAGAAACCTTTTCGCCCTCATAGTCAACATTGCATGCTGTCATTTCAAGTCCATCTCTTCTAGATCATCTGGATGCATTTGTTCTAAATCTTCAGCATTTAGAGCAAACAGTCCATCATTGGCAACAAACGCTTCATAATGAGCTTCAGTAGAGTTACCATCAGTACCTGAAAAGGAATCACAACAGTTAGATTTTTCAGTTAATGCTGATGACAGTAGAGCAGTGTTATGATTATAATAAAAGGATTTCTTTTTAGTTTCAATCTCAGTTTCAAACACTCTCAGACTGTTGTAAAGGTCATCCAACTCTATTTCATCAAGAGTGTCTTTGGTTCTCCATTGGGCAGCGTAGACTATCCACTCTTCACCAAGAGATCTAAGGAATTTTCTGTTTACTTCATCTTGATCCAAGCTGACTTTGGCACTCTCCAATTCACCTATCAGTTTATTAAACCTGTCAAAGATTTGAGTAAGGTTTTCATTCTTGCCACCAGAAAAGTTTTCATACTGCTGTTTCAGAAGATCTTTATGATTTCTTTTGGTGCTAGCATTGCCAGCAAATCTTTTCTGTAAGGCAATCCAAAGAGAATGAGCAGTATAGAACTTTTTAAACTGATGTTGATAAGCATTAGGAATGGCTATCTGTAAAATTGTAAGAGCTTTCACTTCATTCATTCTAGCCTTTCTTTCAAGTTCAGTTTTTGGAGGTGTTTTTATGGGCTTTCCCTCAGCATCAAGTTCAGGATCAACTACAGGAGGAAATTCAACAGCTTCCCATATGGCATAATCAATAAATCGAACGTGCTGTTGAATCCTGAGTTTCCACATCTCGAACTCAGTGGGTTTGAGCATAGGCACTTTGAGTCTTTGCCCAGATCCACTACTGCTTATCAAATTCCATTGCAGAAAATTAAAAAATTTAAAAGAAAGCTTCTGACTTTGAAAACAAAGAAAGACCTGTGGCCCTGATACCACTTGTCAATATCAAAATTCACTACCTAAGATTAACTGGTTTGAATCAATCAGAGTATAAACCAATAACATTGTATTGAATCAAAGTCCAATTAAGTAGTTTGCGGAATAACACTTAACCGTTTTAAGAAAAACTTTCAAAACAAATAACACATAAGTATAATCAATAATCAAAGATCACTTGTATTGCCAAACTCAACGATTACAATCACCTCTAATATGTTTGATTACACGAAGAACACAGATTGTTCTTAGGGTTTTACAACCTTAGAGGCTTGTGAAAACTTAATCAGAAAAGCAATTACAACTGAAAATAAACTTGTACGTGCAAAACTTACAATAGAAAAACCTATTCTATGTATATATAATGCTTTCTGATTTGTTTCCTTGAGAAACTCTGATTTCTCATGTAGTAGATATGCTTGAATCTTCGAATATATATCTTTTCCTAAATTTCAGCACTTTCTGTTTATTGAGCTGTTGAGCAGCTTGAAGACTATCTGTTGAGCAGCTTGAACTTGAACACTGGCAGCTTGAACTTTTGTACTAGCAGCTCGAACTTTCTCAACTAACAGCTTGAACTTTGTAATTACACAGAAAATCTACTAACAGTTTGAGAAATCTATCTAACGTCTTGACTTACTTAGAATGTTTCCCAACATCACGTATGTGGATTAGAATGGTATTACCAAGTCAGTCATGCCTTGGGTTCCCCGTGATAACTAACTTGTTTTCTTTCATGTGCAGGAGCTAACTACAGGTCTAAACAACAAGTGGTTCGTCGACAGTGGTTGCTCTCGTCATATGACTGGGGAAATGAGTCTACTCACAGACTTCAATGGAGGGAACAAGGGATTCGTATCATTCGCTGGGAACAAGGGAGGACATATCACTGGAACAGGAGTGGTCACTAATGGGACTATCACACTTGATCAAGTTTACCATGTTGATAAACTTGATCATAATCTCATTAGTGTATCTCAGATCTGTGATAAGAAGAATTCAGTACCTGAAGAGTGGATGATGATGAGAGCCCCAAGGAAGAATGATTTATACTTGATGGACATGAACAAATCTGATTCGTCGATGGGAACAATCTGTCTTCTATCCAAAGCTTCAGAGTCAGAATCCATTTTATGGCACAGACGCATGGCACACTTGCACCTAAGGAAAATGAATTACATCACTAAACATGGTCTGGTGCAAGGTGTCCCACTAAAGAGTTTTCAGTTCGACAACAAGTGTGTACCGTGCAAGAAAAGCAAACAACACAAGAAGTCACACAAGTCAAAGACTCAGAACTCGATAGCTTCCACCTTCGATTTGCTGCATATGGATCTTTTCGGTCCTATCAACAAAAGGAGTATAGGTGGTAGTTGGTATTGTTTAGTTATCACTGATGATTACTCACGGCTTTCATGGGTTTTCTTTTTAGGTACGAAGGACGAAACAGCTGGAAAGTTGATTGGGTTCTTAGACCAAGTCGAAAACTCCTATGGGACGAAGGTAAAATGTATCAGGAGTGATAATGGAATAGAATTTAAAAACACAGTAATTGGTGTATATTGTCTATCCAAAGGCATAGTGCATCAATTCAGTGCACCATATGAGCCACAACAAAATGGGGTGGCAGAACGTAAGAACAGGACTTTGATTGAGGCAGCAAGGACCATGCTCTCGGATTCAAAGCTTCCTACCATGTTTTGGGGGGAGGTAGTGAATACCGCACGTCACGTTTTAAACCGGGTCCTTACTGTCAAATCATTAAACAAAACCTATTATGAAGTTCTGAATAAAAGACCACCTAATTTAACAGGCTTTGAACCGTTTAGGGTACCGTGTACTTTATTGAAAACAAAACATCAACCTAAGTTTGGTGAAAAGGCTGATGAAGGATACTTCCTAGGTTATGTCTCTAACTCATCAAACAAAAGGGTTTTTAATAAAACAAATGGTACGGTAGAAATTGTGTTTAACATAGATGTAACGAGTTATTCACATGAACCCCAAACTGGTCCTGAATGGTTATTTGATTATGACTTATTGTTTGAATCATTTAACATACCAGTTAATGAAAATGCAGGTACAGTGGAGAATGACTTCTCATCATTAAGTCTGAATGACGACTGTCAAGGTTTTCCAAGGTTAGGCATTCCATCAACTTCTGAGCCTACAACGACAGAAGATAGGACTCCAACAGAGAATGAACCTGAGTTACCTACAAACGAGAATCAGACAAGTACTTCTAACTCCGAGGACAGTGATCATGAGGAAGAGAATGTACCGTCTGAAGTCGTACCCCGTTAGGTGAAATAGGATCAAACTTAGGAGACAATCTTTGGGTCGACGAGATTGAGACATCGAGGATAAACAAGGATCATCCGATTGAGAGTATCATATGGAATCCTAATACAGGTGTGAGAACAAGGAGTAGTGTGAATAATAACACGATGTTGTTATCGATGATCAACGACTTTGAGGCGTATCACACTTGTCTTTATTCATGTTTTATCTCGCAAGTAGAGCCGAAGAATGTGAAAATGGCACTGAAAGATAACTCTTGGGTTGAAGCCATGCAAGAAGAACTGTCACAGATTAGAAAACTTGAAGTGTGGGAGTTAGTACCGTTACCTCGAGGAGAAGTTGCAATAGGGACCAAATGGGTCTTTAAGTGTAAAAGAGATTATCGGGGTATAGTAACTCGTAACAAGGCAAGACTTGTGGTGAAAGGATTCAACCAAGAAGAGGGAATTGATTACAACGAAGTGTTTGCACCAGTGGCAAGGCTTTAGGCAATTCGTCTGTTTCTGGCCTTCGCGTCCTTCAAAGGGTTTAAAGTATATCAACTTGACGTAAAGAGTGCATTCCTGTACGGAAAGGTGAAGGAACTGGTGTACGTCGAACAGCCGCATGGGTTTACTGATCCAAAATATCATTACAGAGTATATCGACTCGATAAGGCTCTGTATGGGTTGCATCAGACACCAAGGGCATGGTATGAGACACTGTCAACTCATCTTTTGGACAACGGGTTTGAAAGAGGGAGAATTGATAGTACATTGTTCGTGAAGAGAAAGGGAGAAGATTTTATCTTGGTACAAGTGTACGTGGATGACATTATTTTCGGGTCGTCAAACGAACAGATGTGCAAAGACTTCGAAAAAGTCATGAAGTCAAAGAGATGAGTGCTATAGGAGAGCTGAACTTCTTTCTGGGTTTGCAAGTTGAACAAAGAAAGGAAGGCATGTTTATCCATCAGACGAAGTATGTCTACGACATTCTGGAGCGCTTCGGGATGGAAGGAACAAATCTAACTGCTCACTTTAGTACTCCGATTCAAGTGAATCACAATCTCGGACCGGATACAGAAAGTGACACTGATGTGGATCCGACTCTATATCGGGCCATGATCGGGTCACTCATGTATTTAATTTCTTCTAGACCTGACATTATGTTTGATGTGTGTATTTGTGTTAGGTTCCAAGATAATCTGAAAGAAATGCATATGAAAGCCGTGAAGCGGATTCTACGATACCTGAAGTCGAAACCGAAGCTGGGACTTTGGTATCATGCTGATGGAGATCTGGAATTGGAAGCATACACAGACTCTGACTATGGTGGATGTAGCTTGAACCGGAAATCAACAACTGGAGGTTGTCAGTTCCTTGGAGGGAGGCTTGTATCCTGGCAATGCAAGAAACAAACTTCGGTAGTCGGGTCAACGTGCGAAGCCGAATATGTAGCTGCTGGTAGTTGCTGTTCACAGGTTTTGTGGATACAACAACAATTGTGAAATTACGGTTTGAGTTACACTCATACTCCCATTAGGATAGATAATCAGTCTACAATTGCTATAACTAATAATCCAGTTAAACACATTAAAACAAAGCACACAGACACAAGACATCATTTCATACGTGATTGTGCTGAAAAGAATTTAATAAAACTGGTAAAAGTGGCAACGGAAGCTAATAATGCAGATTTATTCACTAAAACTTTTGATAAGTCACGCTTTGAGTTGTTAGTTCAACTAAATGGTATGCGTAATCCAGAGTAACTTGACCTTAGTAGATTTTCTTTCCTTTTATTGTAAGTTAGTGGCTTAGTAGATTTTCTTTCCGTTTATAGTAAGTTAGTAGTTTAGTAGAGTTTCCTTCCTTTTATAGTAAGTTAGTAAGTTAGTTTATTAGCTTTTCTTAAAAATGAAAAACAAAAGAAAAAAAGAGAGAAAATCATTAAAAATTTCAAAAAAAGAGAATATCGAAAAATGAGTTAAGTCTTAGAATCATAGGTTCAAAGTGACGAAAATTAGCACAGTCTAAACAAACTCTAAGTGTTGAGCTTTCACGCATAATGCACCATAAATTCTAAGTGATATACACTCGCGTCTGATGTGTTGGTAGGCATAATACATGAAGGAAATCCTAATAGCTAATAAAATAATCAAGAAAATGTCATATGTGTAACTAACTTAGATGTATGACCAAAAGGTCTTAATTTCTATGTTAGAGACATACAGACAATGATTGTAAATGGGGTATGCAAATTTTCTGGAGGGGTGTATAGCAACATCAACATACATCTTAAGCAAAGAAAATAAATTTTTTTGAAAAGAAGAGGAAGTCAAAACAAGTCGCTTTGTTGTACGTAAGTACAGACCTGTCACCTCTGTTTTAACACAAGTTAGCAAGATAAGTCACTTTGTTCTACGTAAATACAGACATGTCACCGCTGTCTTGCTAACTTAAAAGGATCTCTAAGACAAACTAAGACACTCTGTTGTATGTAAATACAGAACTGTGTCCGACGTTTGCCTTTTAAAGAAAATTTGCAATACCGAAATTTTATAATCATTGTGTGTCTGCCTTGATCATAGAAGTATATCTAAGTATGGGACACGTAAGGTAGTTTCTTGATAAATAAAAAGGCCAAGGGAATTTCCAAAGTGTTAAATGTTTAAAGGGAAAATCATAGCGACAATCGACTTGGAATGTATATCACGACAAACAACCAACGGAATAAAAATTCCTAAGTGTGAAAGTGAAATACTGAAAGTGCGTTTGACACTGCTATCTGATTGAACCTTCTTTGACTTTCTCTCAAAAATTTTCTTTTAGTATAAGTCGTAATTTTTAAAGTACTTTTGAGTTGTTTTAATTTTATTTTTATTATATTTCATGTTATTTTATTTTATTTTATTTCAATTTATATTATTTTATTTTATTTTACCTTAAGTATGATAAAGGTCAAAGTTACTAGGATGCATTTTTGATTGAAGAAACAAATATTGAGTGAAAATATGTTGCTTAGTGTGAATGATTTTGCAAAATTGGAAAAATTCTGTTCCATGAAAAAGTTGAATTTTTTTCAAGGATTTTCAAAATTTTCACTTAAGTTCGAAATTCAGACAAATTCGAAGTCACCTTCGAACTTGCTGGAAGTTCGAACATACACTAAGTTCGAAGGTGGTTGATATAAATAGGTCAATAGTACTTCATTTAAGACACCTACCCTCGAATTTACCTTCTCGAACTTGTCTGCGGCGATCTCGAACTTGTTCTCGAAATTACCGCATTTTGAATTTCTTTCCTATTCCTCGAAGTTTTTCACTATTTCTCGAACATACACTTATCCTTTAGTATAGTGAACATCATAATACTAAGTAAGTGTTAGTTTAGGACATTATTGTGGCAAAAATCGACCATATTTAAGGTTTATGTCATTTGAAACTAGTTGAATTAAAATCACAAGTTTTAAACAATAAAACTTAAAATAAATGATACTTTACTTAGATTAGAACCTAATAGGACTAAATTACACGGTTTATTAAGTTAAATGGAGTCAAAATCAAGGTTTTTAAGTTGAAAATGACCGACTTCGAATTTGTTCTTCAGGTTCGAACTTGTCAGAATGTTCGAACTTGTTGAAATATCTATAAGTTCGAAGTCAGTCAAGTTCGAATAGATGCCTCGAATTTATTTAACTTCGAATACATTTTAAAAATCTCGAATTTGTGCAAGTTCGAATTTGTTGAACTTCGAACTTAATCAAGGTCGAAGTTATGCAAATTCGAATATAACAAATTCCATTTTATTTTAATTTTAATTTCTAATTTTTATTGGTGATTTTATGTGCAGATATGGGTGATCGTGCTTTCTATAATTAGCATAATATGGTCATGGCCGTGGATCTCCAATTGCCAGAGGCCCAGCCCTATTGTCAGATGATCGAATTCCTGACGCAGTCCCGAGTTTCGTATGCACTCACGCATAATTTGCAAGTCACCTTGACGTATGTGAGGCAATTTTGGGAACACCTTCAGGTAGACTGCTCGGTTACCCCTACCATGCTTCGTACAAGAGTAGGCAGTCAACCTATTGCCTTTTCGGCAAATATGTTGCGACAGATCTTGCAATTGGGCACTGAAGAGCAAGAATCCGGCCCAATAGATTTCCCTTTACCCATAAGGCAAGCAATATTTTTGAGAATGGGTTATGCGCAAGACATAATGAAGGCATCATATGTTAAAAGTGGATTGATTGGATAATGGAGGTATCTCGTCCATGTTATAATGGTGTGCTTCGTACCAAAGAAGGCAGGGTTTAACACAATGGTTTCAAAGCTGCAATCTGCTCTGATTGCACTGGCATATAACAAGAAGTTTAGTTTTTCGGAGATGTTTTTTGGCGAGTTCGTACACCAGATCACTGCTCCGGAAAGGTAACTATTCTTGATATATCCCAGATTTTTCATGATGATTATCCGCCATTTTTGGCCGAATCTGCCACCACTACCCGACCATAGTGTTGTTGCGTTGATTGACAAGCGCATTTTTGCTGACTGCCAGACCCATAATGCTAGAAGGGCTGAGCAGGTCAGGCCTCAAGTGGCACCGTTGTTTGGTGCAGTGATAGATCCAGATTTTTTCACTCCGGAAGGAGAAGATTGGATAGGCGAAGCCCCACCCCAACAACAGCAGCAGTAGCAATAGCAGCAGCAACAGCAAAGAGCACCGGCAAGATAAACTCCGGCTGCAAGAACCGTTCGCCGCTCCCAACCAGCCACTGAAGCTGCTGGGCCGTCAAGTTCGGCTCCACAATATGACCAATGGGAGCAAACGTTGGAGGAGATTTGGGCGCAAGGAACTGCTGCAGAGCAAGATATTGCTGCAGAATTATTTCAAGATATTTTGGAGCCTCCGGCTGATGTACACGATATTTTCAAAGAGATAGATGAATATCAACCCTCTGATGCCGAGATTTTAGACACAGAGGTTCAGGCTGAAGAAAAAGTTGCTAGGGAACAAACTGAGGCTGAGGGTCACGTCGAGACCGCCTCCGAGTCTGCATCCGAATCTAGTTCTTAAGGGACAGAGGCTGAAGATCCGGCTGTCACAATCGGCAGATATGGATCTAGAGTATTTGTCAGCAGAAGGAAAATGACAAGGCCAACAATTCATGATGAAGGGACTGAAGATTCAGATTTTGATTTAGAAGAAGAAACTCCACTTGTCCCTCGGCGTAGAGCAAAGAGACATCGATTCATGCAGGGAGATCCATCAACTTCTGCTTCTCCATCTGTGTCCACTGCCGCCTCATCCACATCAACTGCAGCTCCACCTACGTCCGCCTCCATTCCATCCACCTCGACTTCATTCATCGAAAACCAGTGGTTTACAGAGTTAAAGGGAAAAGTGGACTTCCAATCAGTTCAAATATACCAGCTTTCAACAGTCGTTAAAGAGTTGCACAGCACAAACCATATGATATAACAATAATCCATATAATCAATTAATTGATTAACATCCATTTAATTATAATAATATGATATTTCCATAATTTGTATTTATGAAATAACAACAGGGCCAATGAAACATGTTAAAACTTTGCACATATAAATATCATGAAACCAAAATGCATATGACATGCTAGTTAGAAAAGTGTTCTTTCGAAAATATGCGACAAAAAATTGCATGCATAATGAACATGCTAACGGCATTGTATCAGAATTGTACTCATTCTTAGATTAAATATGTGCAAACACATATAAAATCTACAAAAGAAGTAGCAACAGAGTCACTACAACAAAACGAGCCTATTGCAACCATGGCAAAATGTTGCATTACGCCTCCAAAAAGTTGCATTATGCCTAAAGCAACCTTTTACTTAGAGTTGCATTATGTCCTCTTGCATTAGGTCTAAAGTAACCTTTTAGGTAGAATATGCAACCTTTTTTGAAAGAGTTGCATGTATCATAGAATTGCAACCTTTTTAGAATGCAACCTTTTTATATTTAAATGCAACCTTTTTATAACCAAATGCAACCTTTTTCACACTCAAATGCAACCTTTTTTCTATCAAATGCAACTTTTTTTCCATCAAATGCAACCTTTATCAAACTCAAATGCAACCTTTTTTATTTTCAAATGCAACTTTTTCACATTTAAATACAACTATTTTTAAACTTAAATGCAACCTTTTTTACATTCAAATGCAACTTTTTTATGCTCAAATGCAACCTTTTTTACATTCAAATGCAACTTTTTTATACTCAAATACAAGCTTTTTTACATTCAAATGCAACTTTTTTTATTTTTAAATGCAACATTTATGAATTTAGTTACAAAAAGTACAACATTTTAATACACAAATATAATTAATAAGCATCACCAAATCAAAAAATTTGATTACAATAATGAAAATGTATCAAAATCCTTCTCCAATTACACAATAATGTAAAAACAATATTCCATATAATAATTGTTAATTATAATGACAAAAGGTATCTAAATCCTCCAAAAAACATCGGTCTTGATATATATATAAATATCCCAAAACAAAGTTGCCTGTTACACACAAACAATAATACGTAAGTAACTCAAACCACAATAATCAAATTGACGAAATAATTATACTTGTCATGATTGAAATGACATCATACCTTGAACCAAATATAGAAAAAAATCATGCTAGAAACTCATGAACTTGAAGAGGCAATTTTTCCATAAGCTTCTTCACCGCATCTTCTACTAATTTATCTCGCTGGTTCTCAATATCTTCCTTCATAGCTTTTAACTCAGCCTTTTTTCTTTCATGGTCCTCTTCAATCTCTCTTCGCAAATCAAGCAAGTCATTTTTTTCAATTTCAAGACTAGCACCTTTGAGTGATGCATCACCACCATCCACACTTTTAATCAACTTGTTGGTCACACCTCTACCATAAAGTCTACGATATCCATCATGCTCCTTGTTCATCACAACCGAAAAAGGATCTACCGAAGCACTTCCATTTTTTAAAAGGTTTGTAGTTCTTCATTTGTTCCTTCAATATGAGAAAATATTGTCAAAAAAATGGCTACTTGATATCTATGAAAAGACCTACTATGTGATCTCAAAATAAGAACTTACAATTTTATTTGCCGTGTCATCATATGTATCAACATATACACGTCCTTTTGTCAGGATCTAAAAATTATGAAAATTATGAATAACCAAGATTAACTGATTTGAATTTATCAGAGTATAAATCAATAATCTTGCTTTGAATCAAAGTTTAATTAAGAAGTTTGCGGAATAACACTTAATTATTTTAACAAAAACTTTTAGAATCAATAAAGCATAAAACATAAGAAGTAATCAAGACTGTTTGTATTGCTGAATTCACTGATTACAATCACCTCTAATCTGTTTTGATTAGACGAAGAACACAGACTGTTCTTAGGGTTTTACAGCCTTAGAGGCTTAAGAAAACTTAAACAATAAAGCAATTACAGACTCAAAATATTCAGAAAACTTCTCTCTGTATGCATATATCTTCTATACAATATTCTGTCTATTTATATTGCTTTATGGACGTGTTTCCTTGAAGGACTATGACTTCTCTGATAGTAGATATGCTGGAATCTTCGTGTAGATATTTTCCCTGAAAATTAGCACATTCTGTTTATGAAACTGTTGAGCAGCTTGAATGACTTGACAGCATGAACTGAGCAGCTTGAGTTGTTTTGCTCTGGCAGCTTGAACTTTTACACTGGCAGCTCGAGTTTCTTCAACTAGCAGCATGAACTTTGTATTTACATAGAAAATCTACTAACAGTCTGAGAAGTCTAAACTAACAGCTTGAGTATACTTAAACTATTTCCCAACAATCTCCCCCTAACTTAAATTCTTTATACAAGACTTTAAGTTCTATACAAATAAGGAAATGAATAAGTAAACTGTTATTTACAAACCAAGGCTTTCAAAAACTTACAACTGTGCAAGCTTCTGATCTACAGCCTTCAAAAATTCTCTCTTCATCTCTTCTTTATCACAAGATATCCTAACTGATTTTATTTGGAGCAGCATATCTTTTGAAAAATTATAAAACTCGAGATTGAAGAAAATACCAAACCCATCTTTGAATGTGATTCTGTAAGTTCTGGATTTGACAAAAATATGAACTTCCTTGATCTGTTTCCCTTTCTTCTCAGCATCTTCTACTTCTTTTCTTGCAAATTCAGGATCAGCAACTGAACTTAGATCTCTGATAAGTTGTTTTACTTGTGGAAGATCAGATCTTACTTGTGAAACAGATCCTATGTGATACATCTTTATCAGTTCATCCCTGGTCAGCTTATGAACCATCTGCCAGAATGTATCAAACTCCTCTTCTGGTCCAGACTCTCTCCGTATCACAAACTTGACCCTTAAATTTCTTTCATCCAGAGACCTAGCAAACCAGTAGTTGATTTCTGGCTTTGTGAAATCATGTTGATCAATCAACTTTTCTATCTCCATAGCCTTTTGCAAATGGTGCTGAAAGATCACCCTCTTAACAGATGATGGAATAGAAACAGTAGGTTGATCAGTGGGAGCAGGTGCATTGGCAGCTTCAGGGTGGACTGGTTTCTGTTGATGGTTGGACTGATTGGGACGGTTGAACTTTTGGTAATGGCTGAACTTCTGAAGAGACTCTTGTTTTCTTTCTTTTCTCCATTTCTTTGTCATGTATTTCCTGCAGCCTTTCAGTAGTCATAGACTGAGCAATTTTCTTTGGAATATCTGCTGCAACGGCAAAATTGATTAAGAATCTTCTCTTCTCAGCCTTGGTATGCCCAGTTGGCATCTTCCTCTTCCTTTCACCTTGCTTGACCACAAACCCTCTTAGGTAATCTCCTAAGGTTTCATCATCTTGCATTGGGGCATGGGTTTGCTGGTCTAAGGCCTGATCTTGTTCTTCTGCTAACTTTCTGGCAATCTCAGCATCAAAGGCAATCTGGGCTTCTCTGGTAGAAAATTTGTGCTTTGGAGACTCAATCAGAATACCCTTGCCCTTATCTTTTGTAGCAGAAGATGTAGCTTGGACTGAACTAGATGGAGCTTGACTGCCTTCTCTTATAACAACTCCAGTTGCTCTTGTAGAAGCAGCTTGAGTTTCTAGGCTAACAGCTTGAGAAGCTGTTGGGACTGCTAGCCTAGAAGATGGAGCTGTTGATGCTGCTTGGACTGTTGGTGTTGGAGCTGCTTGGACTGGTTCAGGAACTTCCTGATTCTCCCCCTTTTTGGAAGCATTGGTTTGGTCAGAAGGACCTACAACCTTTGCCACATGGGTTTGAATCAACTACTCTAGTTTGATGAGCTTACTTCCACAAAGAGTAAATCCTTTGTGTAGATAAGCCAGTTTCTGATTGTGAGCAGCTTCTGCCTGTTTGAGTTCATAGATTTGTGCCCCCTGTGCAGCAATGATGGACATTTGGTATTCCAACATTGTTACAACAGGTTTCAGCTTTGGATCCGTTAAGAGCATCAGTTGCAGGCTAGTCTCAAGATCAGAAAACACCAGGGGTGTTTGTGGTCTATCACTGACATTAACACCAGAAGTAGAAACCTCTGGGCCCCTCTTTTCTTGGTACTGGGGACTTCCAGCTCGTGTTTGCACACTTGCTGTTGCCATGGGTGTGGTCTTAGAGATGTTGGCCCTGTCCTGTGCCTCTTGTGCAGAGACATCAGTAGTGCCAGCCACAAAACCCATATGAACAGTCTCAGAAGAGATGTTCACCTCCTTATTGAGGTTGGGAGTGTCCTCAATTGGTTCCCTTTGGATATTCTGTGCAGAAGGATCCTCCTGCACAGGGATATATGGCTCTTGTCTAGGGGAGGAGGAGGAAGGAGCTCCTGGTCCCCTTTTCCTTTTATATAAGTATCTGAGTGGGCGTTTGGGCTGTACAAAAGGATCAGAGGGAATATGTGTATCATGAGGAGTGGGTTGGGGTCCTGGGGTTGAAGCAGTAATGTTAGGCTGTGTCTGCTCAGGCCCCTCTCCTCTGTTTCTTGTGATGATGTTCATCATTGCAGAGGGCAATGGAGCATCAATGCTGACAAAATTGGCACTTGGCTTTATCAGCCTTTTGATTGAAGATAGTGAGTGCCTATGGGAAACATGTATCCTCTTATGTAAATTAGAAGTAGTGCAGGTGTGTGCAATTATTTTTGCCAAAAATCGAGGATACATCAAAAATTTCCCATGCTTCAGGGAATGATGCCTTAACATTCCTTGAAAGATCATATTTGAAAAATTGAACTGTTGGCCAGTAGAAAAGCACACTAAGGCAGTGGCAATATTTGAAGAAAATTCTGACCAACCAGTTCTTTTGGGGCTTAAACATTGCTGAATAATATGCACAAGGTATTTCCATTTAGGAGAAAAATGTGCTTTCAAGAAAGTAAAAGAATCAGCAGGACCCCTATATCCAATATTTTGAAGACCAAAGTGTAAAGCAGTAAGAGATAGATCTTTTATACCTGTGGCATCTTGAAGATGCAGATGACTTCTGATGGACTCCTCAGTGATATTGATGGTAGTACCATCGATTGTGGAAGACAGGGTAGGCACTCCATTGATGGTTTGAACATAGGCACGATTCCAGAATTGCTCAATATGAGATATGTATATAGTGGGGTTAATATTGAGGGCATAGTGGATATGGGAGTGCCTGAGGAAGTCCATCATCTCATGGAACGGTTGAAGGTCAGTGTGTTTCAGGGTGTATGGGAGGCAGTTGTGTTCTTTTACGAACTCCATTGATCAAGAAACGACGGTTTGGGGTTTAGGGTTTGAAAAGAGTGTGTGTATCGTTCAGAGAGAAAACAGAAGGCCGTGGAAGAAGAATATGTAACTGGTAGTTACAACTGAACGAAACTGGGACCTTTAAAGGTTTCGAAAAGGTTAGGTCCCGCGCACACACTTGGAAAATTACCTAAATACCCTGCACACTTTGACAGATCAAGTGAAAATAACTAGCAGTCCGAGAAAATGAACTAGCAGCATGAGAAAAGACTCATGCTGTTAGTGTAAAATTGTGCAACTTTTCAATAGAATAGTGTCTCCCCCTTAAATTAGCATATTGAGTTGATAATAATAGAAACCAATTAATCCATGTTTACCATACCAATGTTTGATATTAGGAAAGTGAACCTTCCTACATCAAAAGGTTTTGTAAATAGATCAGCTAGCTGATCATCTGTATGTATTTTGGTAACTTGGATTAACTTCTTTTCATTAGAATCTCTGATGAAGTGAAATCTGATTTCTATATGCTTGGTTTTTGGGAATTTCACTGGGTTTTGCACAATACTAATGGCACTTGAATTGTCAATATAAATAGGAGTGGATAAGAAATTCATACCATAGTCTCTTAGCTGATTTTGAAATCACATTACCTGGGAGCAGCAGCTTGCAGCTGCTACGTATTCTGCTTCAGTGGATGATGTGGAGACAGTTGTTTGTTTCTTGCATTGCCAAGAGACCAGTCTTGCTCCTAAGTATTGACATCCACCAGTTGTGGATTTTCTGTCAATGTTGCAACCACCATAGTCACTGTCAGAATAGGCGGTTAGTTCAAAAGGAGAGTCTTTGGGATACCATAGGCCTAAATGTGGTTGGCCTTTAAGGTATCTGAAGATTCTCTTAACAGCAACCAAGTGAGAATCCTTTGGTGAACATTGAAACCTGGCACACACACAGACAGCAAACATTATATCAGGTCTAGAAGATGTTAGATACATGAGAGATCCTATAAGGGATCTGTATAGATGAATGTCCACATCTATGCCATCTTTGTCTGTATGGAGCTGTTTATGAGGATCCATTGGAGTGCTTGCAACCTTTGTGTCTGGATAGCCAAACTTTTCCAGTATGTCTTTGACATACTTTGATTGACTTATGAATAGACCAGTAGGCTTCTGTTTGACCTGCAGCCCTAGAAAGAATGTGAGTTCCCCCATTGAACTCATTTGAAACTTTTTGTGCATTAGGGCCTCAAAATCCTTGCACAACCTATCATTAGTTGAGCCAAAGATGATGTCATCAACATAGATCTGGACAAGAAGAATCTCAGTTTTGATGGATTTAGTGAAAAGTGTTTTGTCCAGAGTGCCTCTCTTGAATTCATTCTGTAGAAGATATGTGGACAGTGTGTCATACCATGCTCTGGGGGCTTGGTGAAGACCATAGAGAGCTTTGTCTAGCTTGTACACCTTGTCTGGATACTTGTAGTCTTCAAAACCAGGAGGTTGACACACATATACTTCTTCTTCAATTTTCCCATACAAGAAAGCAGACTTAACATCCATTTGATACACTTTAAAGCCTTTGAAACTTGCATATGCTAGAAATAGTCTGATGGCTTCAATTCTTGCTACTGGAGCAAAAACATCATCATAATCTATTCCCTCTTCTTGAGTGTACCCTTGTGCTACTAGTCTTGCTTTGTTTTTGATGACTATCCCTCTCTCATCCTTCTTGTTTCTGAACACCCATCTTGTACCTATTGCTCTCTTACCTTTAGGAAGATCCACCAGAGTCCATACATTCTGAATTTTAAACTGTAAAAGCTCTTCTTGCATAGCTTCAATCCAGGATGAATCTTTTAGTGCTTCTGATGCCTTTTTAGGTTCTAGTTGAGACATGAAGCAGGCATGTTCAAAAGCAGCTAGGCTGAATTCTGGAACTGCTTGTTCAGCAGCAGCAGTCTCATTGTGAACCATCTTCCTTGTTTGAACAGGAGTGCTTGGATCACCCAGTATTTGATTGAGAGGGTGATACTTATGAACTCTTAGTGTGGGCTCTCTCTCTATTTGGAAGGACGTTCCAAGGTTTGTGTCATCTCCATCAGAACCAGTGATTGGTTCAGTTTCTGGAACAGCTTGAGTTTCTAGGCTAACAGCTTGAGAAGCTGTTGGGACTGCTAGCCTAGAAACTGGAGTTGTTTCCTTTTGTGTTTGAGCTGTGCTGTCAGGACTTGGGAATGGCACTTCAGTGTCTGGATTTGCATCAAGTTGAGTGCTCAGGATCCCTGGAGGATCACATGACAGAAGTGGTAGAGTGGTGAAATCATCCCAACTTGTTGAATCTGCAGCAGTCTGAAACTTTGTGCCAACAGCATGAGAAATTGTATTGGCAGCATGAGAATTTGTGTTAGCAGCTTCAACCCTGTATGCATCAGCTTCTGCAGTAAACTCAGCAAAGCTCATAGAATTTGTTAGTGAATCTAAATCAAATAACCAATCAGGACCAGTGCCTTTGATGTTAGCAGTATTTTCATTAAATTCAACATTGGCACTTTCTTCAATTGTTTTAGACACTCTGTTGTATACTCTATAGGCTTTGCTTTGATTTGAGTATCCTACAAAAAATCCTTCTTCAGCCTTACTCTCAAAATTCCCTAAGTGAGTCTTAGTGTGAAGAATAGTACATGGGCATCCAAAAGGCTTGAAGAAAGCTATTAGGGGACTTCTGTTGTGGAATAGCTCATAGGGAGTTTTTCCTTGTGATTGAACTACTTGAACCCTATTTAGAACATAACAGGCTGTATTAACAGCTTCTGCCCAGAAAGTCATAGGCAGATTAGAATCAGCTAACATTGTTCTAGCAGCCTCAATTAATGTTCTATTCTTTCTTTCAGCTACACCATTTTGCTGTGGTGTTCTTGGTGCACTATATTGTCTAGCAATACCTTTGGATTCACAGAAACTGTTTAGAATTTGATTTTTAAATTCAGTTCCATTGTCTGATCTTATCACCTTAACTTTGGAATTGGATTGGTTTTCTATCTTAAGGATAAAAGATTTAACTAGCTCAGCAGTTTCATCTTTGGACCTAAGAAAGTAAACCCAAGTAAATCTGGTGAAATCATCAACAATGACTAAACAGTATGCCCTTTTATTCAAACTCAAAACAGATGTTGGACCAAATCGATCCATATGTAACAACTGAAGAACAGATGAGATTGAATTTACTTCTTTGGCCTTATGAGAAGTTTTGTGTTGCTTACCTTTAAGACATGCTACACAATGATCATCACAAATGAACTCCTTTTGTGGTAAACCTCTTACCAGATTCTTTTTAACTAACTCATTCATGGACTTGAAGTTCATGTGACACATCCTTCTATGCCAAAGAGCAGCCTCATTTGATGATGCTTTGGATATTAAACAGCTTAAAGTATTTGATTTAGTCAAAAGAGCTGTGTCTAGGCAGTAAACATTGTCCTTTCTTGGTGTTCTAAGTAAAACAAGATTTTCAGGAATTTTGAAATCCTTTGAAAGAACAATGCACTCAGAATCTGTGAACAGAACAATGTTTTGTTGTCACAGATTTGAGAGACACTCAATAAATTGGTACTTAAGCTTCAACATACAAAACGATCATTGAATGTCTGTGGCCTGCATTACAGTAACCTTTACCTGTAAACCGACCTCCTTTTGAATCCTCCAAATGCGACAAAAACTCACATCAAGCCTTGAAATTTGAACAGCATTCAAGAAGTGCCTGTCATTGCCTAAGCATCCACTGTCCAGATGCCATCTTGTCCTATGAGGAACCTGTGGTTGCCCTGCACAAATAACAGCGATTAGTTAGTAGTGAGTAAAACCCAAACAAAATTGGTTTTTGGTTTGGCCTTGTACAGTGACATAACTAAAAACTGTTTTTGATTCTTGTATTTATGAGATCTACTGATGAGTCTGGGGGGGAGAGTTATGTTAGGTGATAATATGAGGTATCCAATTATTTTGATTAACATCTTTTCGTGCTGACAGTCTCAGATGATTCCGAGCAGCTCCCGTTTGATGCCCAAGCAGCTGTGGAGCTGTGTTTGTAGTGGCTACAGTTTCTGGGTTTTTGACTAACAGGCAATCAGATTTTGACTTGCATCTGATCTTTTTGGCATTTGCGTTTGAGCAACAGATGTGCCTTTGAAACACCATAATTTGTTGAAATTGATTTAGGCTTGCCAAAACGTGTGTTTTTGATGTGTGGACTGTTTTTTATTAATGTGTTGAGAAGCTGTGATCAACTGTTTTCTTGGAACTCAGCTGTTGGAAGGTTTCACTTTTGAGTGTTTTTTGCCTGTTTAGGAATTTGATTTTGTGGATGGTCACAGTCTGTTTTGCAACAGCTTGGTTGGTAAACAATCCTGGCTAAGTGATTCTTCCTTCCCGTGAAAGCATCTTTTGACATTTGGGGGGGGGGGAAAATTGGAACACCAGACTTTGCTGTGCAATTTCTGGTTCTTGTTTCTACTCTGGTTTTCCATCTTACCTGCTGTTGTTTAGGAAACTGTTTGAACAACCATGCGTTTGGCAATGTGCAGATAGACAGTTTTTACTCTTTTAGTCCTTTTGATGAAGGAATTGCAGTTTTTTACAGTTAGAATGGTACAGAAACTTGTATGTATAGCATTGTCATACACTCAATCTGCATCTTGTCCTTCTTACTGGGAACTTGGACC
>JAANYP010007312.1:0-80648 GCA_020465985.1 Centrapalus pauciflorus | reverse complement strand
CAATGAGGAGGCTGCTAGGTTTGGTGGAAGGACCCTCTACTGTGAGGGTGGATCCAGAGACTGCTCCCATGTCAAAATCCAAAGCCAGGTCCAAGCTTGTCAAAAGGACCCTGGCAACTGAAGTTGTGCCTGTGAAAAAGAAGGCCAAAACAGCTCCGTCTGAGTCTGTTCCTTTAACCTCTGTGGCTGAGGAAGAGCAGGCTCCTCACCCTGGCTCATTTGTTGAGCATGAAGCCTCTGTGGCTGGTGCCTCTGTGGCACAAGAGACAATGGAAAAGGCCAGCCCCACTGTTCCTAGCCCAGTCTCACATCCTGTCCAAACAAATCCTCTCCCTACTCCACAATCACCCACATCATCCATCCATTTCCAACGCAAATCACTAGCCAAAAAGAAATCAGCCCGCAAAACCACCTCCTCTGTTCCCTCTCAACAGGGTTCAGTTGAAAAAGAAGCAACCCCAGCTGCCTCTCCTATTTTGGGAGCAGGTTCAGCTCATTTGGAGCCTGCTTCACTCCAATCTGAGTCTTCCCAGAGTCAGCCTAGACCCTCTGGTTCCTCCCAACAGGAACCAGTATGTAAAACGGAGATTCCCACATCCAACTATCCCAGCCTCCCAACCAGGCTTGGGTATTGAAAGACAGAGTCCACCCTCTCCACTCCATACTGTGTCCCACAACTGTCCTCCACTCATATCTCCTCAACATCCCTGAGTCTGCACGAGGTGCCACACGCTGCTGATAAATAGACAAGTCAGCAACTCAGCTCAAACTTCTGCTCCCCCTGATCGCAGCTGTTTTGCAACCAACCAGCTGCTGAGCGGACTCCAACAACCCAAAGCTGATCGAACCTTAAGGGATCAATAACCAACCCTTCTGGTGAGGCTGCCCCTTCATGCAAATTCCATCAGCAGGTTTACCCTTGCTGATGTTGAAATGCCTATCCCATCTCCCAATGATGAGGTGGCCGTTAAGACCAAGGCACTGCAGAGGGAACCACCGCTGGTCCTTCCTTGAAGGGTGTTGCAACAGAAGCAGCATCTGAAAGGCCCCAAACATCATACCCTTCTCGCTGGTGATGCAGCTACAGCCGCTGCTTGAAGGACCTCTTGATCTCCCCAACCTGGGCCATCTTCTTTTGCCAGGCTATGGAGCTTCTGTCAAAGTCCCTCTTCCTCTCCATTCACAATCCCTCAAACACCAGCCTCATCATCCTCCTCTCCCTCTACCCACTCAAAACAATCCACCCATACACAACCATCTCCCAAAGACCTGCCTTTGAAGGATCAGCTTTCTTTGCTGACCAACAAAGTTGGTTCTTTGGAAAACACCATGCACTCCCTACCATCCATCATCTCAGACTCTGTGTCTGAGCAGCTCAAAGGCTTCTTTGATATGTTGAAAGAATCCTTCCCAGTCACTCCCCAAACTGACAACTCTTCACAGCTGATTGCACTCACTGCACAGCTGGAAACTGTATCCAACTCTCTCTCCTCTATCCTCTCCTTACAACAGGACTCTGTGTCCTCTATGGCAGCCATTTCCCAACAGCTGTCATCTCTCCTCACTTCTTGTCACACTACCCTTCCTAACACATTGGCCAGCCTGGACACTCTTATTGGCTCTCTATCAAATTCTGTGTCCTCTGACCTTGCTGATGTGAAAGATACTATTGAAGTCCATCTTGCACAGCTTCAAAGCCTGTTGTTCACAGCTTCTGATAGAGAAAACGTTGTTAAGCTGACCACTTTTGCTGATTCCCAAACCTCTTCTCTTCAGGCCTGTCTTTCCCAGCTTGCAGAGGTTAAGGACAACCTGCCTTTCTTAGTGACAAGCCTGGTTGGCCCCAAACCTGCTGCCAAAACTGCTGGTAAGCCTGCTGACTTTGTGTCTTCAGGCAGACCAGGTGTTGAAGGTGCTGTTCCATCTCCTTCAAAGGGGGAGAAGTCATCTGCCTCGAAGACTAAGTCTAAGGGGGAGAAAACCTCTTCTCCTAAGGAGAAAGCAGTACCTACAACTCCCACTGGTCAACCAGCAGGGACATCTACAGGTACATTGGAAGGTGCCTCCCAACTTGCTCAGCCTACTCAGGTTGAATCTCCAAACCCTGCTCAGTCTAAGGGGGAGGTATTCATTTCTGAGGACAGACCAAGCAGTAGAAGAAGGCTTCTAATCTTAGAAGAAGAAGAAGAGGAAATTCCTGAAGCTGCTACAGCAGCTAAAGGAAAAGAAAAAGCAGCCATTGATCAACAACAGCAGAAAGCAGCTGATCTTAAGTTTCACAAAGCCAGGGCAAAGGAGATGGGTCTTCCAATGCACAAATACTTTGAGTTCAGAGAAGAACAGCTTCAAGCCCTGGAAATATTAAGAAAAGAAGAACAATCTGCCAAAGCTGCTAAATCTTTTGTGCTTCAAGAGGCAAGAAAAGCAAAAATGTCTTCCTTGGATGTGCAAAAGAAATTAATGGAAGCTGCTAAGGAATCAGCAGGAGAAAAGAAGGGAGAAAAAGCACAGGGTGCTCAGGTCTCTGTGACCAAGACTCAAGTACCCTCTGCCAGAGCCAAATTCCACTTTGACAACTTGGCTAGAAAGAAAATTCATGATGTTGCTAATAGAAGGCTTGCCAAGGAAGCGATTGTCAAAGCTGTTCCCATTTCAAGAAAAGGCACACAGTGGAAGCTTCAGATCACCAGGATGGGTGCAACAGGCCCTGAAATGGAATCCTACGATCACACTGATGTTGCAAAGATGGGATACAGGGAATGGGTGGAACTGGCAGTTGCCCTGAGCCAGTCTAAGTCAGAAACGGCTAAGACTATCAGGGCATACATCAAGAAGCTGATGGAGAGAGTAAGTGAGTTGGGCCTGATTCCAAAAGAAGTAAAAGAGGGTGTCTCTGTGACATACCCCAAAATAAAGGCCAGAAGGACAAAGAAGGATACAGAAATGGAGCTACTCCTTACGCTGATTGAACAGGGCGACTATGCCATTGAAATAAAAGGAGTTGATCATAGTCTGCCTAAAGGAATAGAGTTTGAGGATGGCAAGATTATTGAAGAACTGAGCCTGGGGGCATTTTTTTGTAGATCCCTAACTCAGAAGAAGTTGCTTCCAAAGAGCCTCAGAGCTGTACAAGTTGATCTGAGACAATTGCCTCGCCTTCAGACCTTGCAAGCTTGGACTGGTTTTTGCAAATAGGGGGAGATTGTTAGGCACAAAAGGCTCAGTCAAACCTGTTCTACATCTGAGGGGGAGAATTTTATAATCAAACCTGTTGATGCATTTGAAGGTTGAATTTAAGGCCTGTTATATGCCTTATTGAAACCTGAAAATGATTTGCAATATCAGTCTAAAGCTGTTCTATATGTTGCATGTGTTGCAACTAAGACAGTTTGTCCAAGCTGCTCTGTCTGCTGAACAGGCTGGACATAAACTGTCTACGCTGCTCTACACTGTAGAGCAGCCTGGGCATTTTTAAAGTGTTCTGTTCTTTGTGAACAGAACCTGTTCTTTGTGAACAGGCTAAACACTTTATGAAACATGTTTCCAAGTCATCATGTATTGTTTTTGACTACAAGATCAGTTTACAAAGTCAAAGACAAAGTGGAAAACAGAACTGCTCAGCCTGCCCACGCTGTTCTGTAACATGAAGACAAAAGGTTATTTGAAAAAGGGTGACAGACCTTTTTCTTATACCAAAATAGGCCTTTACAAGGAAGAAAGACGCAAAGTTGACATTCCTAAATTATTTAAAGGCAATGCAACAGTAGACAAAGTAAAAAGACAAAAGTTCTGCACATGTGAAGACAAGTCTGCTTTTCAGAAAAGTGCAGAAAAGGTTATGTTGTCTTTTCAGCAAGACTTCTCGTTTTTCATTCCGTCCAATGAAGATGTTTCTCTTAGATCCTCTAAGTGAGTATAAAAGGAAGCTTCTATGGTCAGAAAGAAGTGTGAAGAAAGCTAAGTGCTGAAACCAAGAGTGAACGTGCAAGTGTGATTTTCATGCATGCAAGCCTTCTGTGTAAACCAGCATCTGTGTGTCTAAGCTGTTTTACATAAGCTGTTCCTTTAAGTCTTGTAAACACAGTGAGTGCTTTTTCTTATATCAAAATAGGCCTTTACAAGGAAGAAAGACGCAAAGTTGACATTCCTAAATTAGTTAAAGGCAATGCAACAGTAGACAAAGTAAAAAGACAAAAGTTCTGCACATGTGAAGACAAGTCTGCTTTTCAGAAAAGTGCAGAAAAGGTTATGTTGTCTTTTCAACAAGACTTCTCCTTTTTCATTCCGTCCAATGAAGATGTTTCTCTTAGATCCTCTAAGTGAGTATAAAAGGAAGCTTCTAAGGTCAGAAAGAAGTGTGAAGAAAGCTAAGTGCTGAAACCAAGAGTGAACGTGCAAGTGTGTTTTTCATGCATGCAAGTCTGCTTGAATAAAACAGTACTCAGTGTCTAAGCTGTTCATATTCAAGCTGTTCCTCAGAGTCTTGTAAACACAGTGAGTGCTTCTTAGTGAGTGTATTCATTGTATACTAGTTTGAGTTTGTCTTAGACTAGTGAGCATACTGTTGTATCTGTCATCTCAGCTTGAACTATTCCGCATTCAAGCTTGTTTGTAATTAACAAATTGTTGATAATACATACAAACATTGAGAAAAGAGTGTGTAGTTTTTAAATTGCTGTATTCACCCCCCCTGTACAGCTTATAACTATATACTTTGGGAACCTCTCGGGACTTACAAAAGATATAAAAGAAAATGAAAATCTTACCAACACCGCGAAATTCCATGTGTTGGAATTAGGTATTGAACAAGACGTCATGGACCTAGTGACGCATGCACTGAACCCCCTAGCTACTCAGCTGTCTCTTAAAAGATTTCTGTTTCAATTTCACAGAGTTATAACATATACTCTATCGACATATCACTTAGATATTGTTGATATTGAAACAAGGAAGACGTCCTCTGCGGTCTCCAACTTCATTTGATGCATAACGTCTACAGGTTAATGTTATACACTTCTTAGGACACATAGAATCTAAAGTCTGCGTGACTATAAATAGCTTATCTACCGAGACAACGCCATAACAAATATGAGTGATTCTTTCTTGATAAAGAATTTCACAATGATTATTTGGAAATCCTAACAGTGTTAATGTCATGCCAGCGTTGAACGTGGGTCATATAGATTATGTCTATTGTGTCAACAAGGATTCTCTGTGAACATGGATTTGTGATTTACAAATGAATTCGTCGCATTTTTTCTATTCAGGTTGAAAACCGGGAACCTTTTTGTCATTTTTGTTAAGGGGAGATTGTTCATCCCAAGGGGAGAGCCCCAATTTGAAAGATTTATGGGGAGAATCATCGAAGGAAAAAGATCAATGATATACATCAATGTTCCCTTAGTCAAAGCTATACAACAAGTCCCATCTTATGCTAAATTCCTAAAAGACCTTTGTACTCAGAAAAGTAAATTCAAAATCTCTCTCCGTAAACAAATCAACCTCACTGAACAGGTTAGTGCAGTTATCACTATCTCACTACCGCCTAAACTAAAAGACCCAGGATCACCCTTGATCCCGGTGACTATCGGCGACGTTCAGATAAAGAAGGCACTTCTAGATTTAGGGGCGAGTGTTAATATTCTACCTGGTAATTTATTTGACCAACATGATCTAGGAACCTTACGGACATCAGATGTCATCCTACAATTAGCAGATAGATCCACCAAAGTACCAAGGGGATGTTTTCTGATGTAATTGTTAAGGTTGAAGACTTCTATTGTCCAGTAGATTTCTTAGTGTTGGACTCGGACATTACTTATAAAGAAAGCCAACCGGCAATCATTCTAGGACGTCCCTTCTTAGCTACAATCAATGCTTAAATCAATTGCAGAACATGTGCTTTAGAAATGGCATTTGAAAACCGCAAACTCGGACTCAATGTCTTTAACAATATACCTAATGCACCATTGGATTCAGAGTGCTACATGATCGACTTAGTTGATGAGTTAATACAACAACAATTATCAACAATAACATGTAAGGATCCAGTGGAACTGCTTCTGTATTATAATGAGCATAAGTTAGATGATATATCTTAATGTAGGGAGTTCGAATTGAATGTGTTCAGTTAGTGGATTCTACACAACCACCATGGACACACAAGATCGAGAAACTTCCTACTGATTTACCACAATCAACAAAGCCTTCTCTAGAACAACCACCCAAGTTGGAGTTGAAACCACGTCCATCTCATCTCAAATACGTTTTTCTTGGCCCTGATAGCACATTTTCTGTAATCATTGCAACAGATCTTACTGCTGCACAAGAAAAGGCATTATTAGAAGTATTATCGAGACATACGGAAGCGGTAGGCTGGACTATAGCAGACCTCAAGGGGATTAGCCCAACAGTGTGCATGCATATGGATTATCACCGATCCAACAGCTAAGCCAGGCAGAGATGCTCAGTGAAGGCTGTATCCCAACCTTAGGGAAGTAGTGAAGAAAGAAGTATTGAAATGGCTAGATGCTAGAATTATATACCCTATATCAGATAGCCAATGGGTTAGTCCCACACAAACGGTTCCCAAAAAATCAGGAATCACAGTAGTCGATACTCCAGAATGAGAAAAGATTGCAACTCGCCCTGTAACGGGGTGGAGTATGTATCGACTACAAAAAACTAAATGTTGCAACCTCTAAGGATCATTTCCCTTTGCCATTCATTGACCAAATAGTAGAAAAATTTGCAGGACAAAAGTTCTATTGCTTCTTGGACGGCTATTCGGGGTATAATCAAATCCCGATACACCCAGAAGACCAAGACAAAAACCACCTTTACATGTCCGTATGACACATTCGCCTACCGAAGAATGCCATTTGGATTATGTAACGCTCCGGCCACATTCCAGCGGTGTATGATGGCTATATTTTCAGATATGGTCGGAGGGTCTCTTGAAATCTTCATGGATGACTTTTCTATATTCGACAAGTCGTTCGAAGGGTGTCTCTCTCATTTAGAAAAAAGTTCTCAAGCGGTGTACCGAAACCAATTTGGTATTAAGCTGGGAAAAGAGTCATTTCATGGTCAAAGAGGGAGTGGTTTTAGGACATATAGTGTCTGAAAAAGGAATGGAGGTTGATCGATCTAAAATACAACTAATATCATCGTTACCACCACCTACCAATATCAAAGGAGTATGTTCCTTCTTAGGTCATGCAGGGTTCTATCGAAGGTTTGTAAAAGACTTTAGTGCCATAACCAAGTCTTTATGTAACCTTCTGCTTAAGGATGCACCATATAACTTTGATAAGGGATGTATAGAGGCGTTAACACATTAAAAGCTAAGCTCACGGAGGCACCGATCTCGCAATCACACGATTGGTCTCAGCCCTTCGAGATTATGTGCGACGCAAGTGATCATGCAGTAGGTGCCGTCCTTGGTCAACGAGTAGACAAAAAGCCTGTGGTCATATACTATGCAAGTAAAACTTTCTCAAAAGCTCAAATAAATTATACAACAAATGAAAAAGAATTACTTGCAGTAGTTTATGCTCTAGATAAGTTCAGATCTTATGTCTGGGGAGCTAAGGTGATTGTGTATTCCGATCACAGTGCCTTACGACACCTCTTGGCTAAGAAAGACTCTAAACCACGACTACTTCGTTGGATACTGCTATTACAAGAGTTTGATCTAGAAATCCGAGATAGAAATGGCTCAGAAAATGTTGTAGCAGATCATCTATCGAGATTGCCAGCAATCACCACCGATATGCTCGACTCTATTCGGGGTAAATCCCAGATGAACAACTACTGTTCATCGCAAAAGTGCCATGGTTTGCTAATTTAGTAAACTACTTTGTCTCAGGGAAAATCCAAGGCCACTAGAATTTACATCAAAGAAAGTAAGTCTTCTTCCAAACTAAACAATACATTTGGGAGGAGCCGGATTTATTCAAAATTGTAGTAGATCAAATTATCCGGCGATGTGTGCCAGACACCGAGCACTATGATATTCTAAATCACTGCCATTCGTATGCATGCGGAGGCCACTTCAGTGCCAAAAAGACAGGCCATCGAATCTTACAATGTGGATTTTTTTGGTCGACTATTTTTAAGGAATCATACGAATTTGTTAAATCATACTTACAATGTATTTCAAGATGAGGGTTCTCATTTCAAGAATATGTATTTCAGCAAACTACTTAAGCATTACGGAGTAACTCACAAGATCGCAACCCCATACCATCCACAAACTAGTGGACAGGTAGAAGTATCCAATAGAGAAATTAAGTGCATATTAGAGAAAACAATGCGACCCATTCATAAACACTGGTCAACACGACTACGCGATGCACTCTGGGCATATCGCACTGCTTTCAAAACCCCTATTGGCATGTCTCCCTATAAATTAGTGTATGGAAAATTATGTCATCTTCCGGTTGAACTTGAACACCGTGCATTATGGGCAATCAAAAATACAAATCTCAATTTCACAGATGTTGGTATCTACCGAAAACACCAATAAAATGGGTTAGAATAAATACGTAGGGAAGCATATGAAAGTGCTAAAATAAGAAAACAAAAGCTTTCCATGATCGTTTAATTAAACGAAAGGTGTTTAACAAAGGTGAAAAAGTTTGGTTATTTAATGCACGCCTGCGGCTCTTCCCAGGTGTGAAGAACTCCCCTTACGGGGCAGTCCTCATTGTCTAGGTCCCACAATTTGCAATACGATATCAATCATAACAAAGATAGCGTAATTAAGTTGCAGAATTTCAAATTACAGTACAAACATTTTAGGAAAAGTTTAATACAATTTTGGTACGAGTTACAATTTTCAAATTAAACATGTTTAAAGGGTACAAACTAGTCTAATACAAATCATCATGCGATCAAATCAAATCTACCCAGACCACCATAATTATCATCTGCCAATCTATACCAAAAGTTCGTTGAGTAGTGGTCTATGAAAAACTTCAACTTGATCCTTGAAAGACCTAAGAACTAGGTCCGACAGGTGCTTTCCCCTTATCTTTTCATGTAAAAAGGTTAAACAACAACTATAAGCAATGCTTAGTGATAATATAGATTTCAGATCACATGCATTTCAACAAGAGGATAGTGGGGTCTAGCGTGATATGTCTTGACTGCCGCTACAGCCACGCATGATTGAGACATAGTAATCATAGAGTTGGATGATGTCCAGGACACGCTCACGCTTTTAGTGGAAGCTATCCACTCATACTGGGCTAGCTACAATCAAACATCATGGGGGGAGCATCGGAATAATCAATACAAGTTCAATAGAACTGGGGACATAGCAAGGTCAAGAACAATAGACCGACAAGGCTAATCATGCTAAGCTGAATCAATACATCAAAGATACGAGCAATGATGAAAGCATAAATAAACAAGTCATGATAGCAATCTCAACTGATAACAATTAACTGAACAGAACTGTAAGTACAATGTATGCAGAATGATAAGTCAAATAGTCATCATGATCCACAGGGTATCACCAAACCATGGTGAGCACAGGTCACAATGCAGCTGAGCATAAATGAATGCAAAGATAAACTATCGTCAACAATATGTCTCAACCAGATTCTAGCATTTAAAACTGAATATCTGTAACTCACAGTTTACTGAATTAATCTGTGCTGAGCTTTATCAAGCGGATTTCTCCACCACCTGAGTTATCTCAGGATTTAATCTTTGACTTTCTTGACTTTGGCTTGGCTTTACAAATTCTGACCCACTTTCAATACTTTAACATTAATACTTTGTTCAGAATTTATCTGAACCCTCCAGAATTTTATCATTGCAAGAACATTAACTTTTAAACTTTAATTGATCTCATTCTGATAACTCATATACATTTATGTCTTTTTTCATGGACATGTGTGACTTTTGTCATGTGTATATCATAATATCTCCTTTCCAAATTAATGTAATTATATACATTATACATAATACAAAAATGGTTGTTTATAAAAATATATAAAATTATACACACACACACATAGATATATATATATATACACACACACACACACACATTATTGTTTCATGCACACACATACACTTATCACTTATATATATATATATATATATATATATATATATATATATATATATATATATATATATATATATATATATATATATATATATCTTGATGTCTTTTGGTACATACACACATGCACACACATCTCATTTCATAGTTTATATATGTACATGTATCATAGCACTCTGACATGTATATAATATATATACACACACATGCATGAAGTGTGTGTGTATGTACCAAAAAGGGAAACACTATATATATATATATATATATATATATATATATATATATATATATATATATATATATATATATATATATATATATATATATATATATATATATATATATATATATATATATAAGTGATAAGTGTATGTGTGTGCATGAAACAATAATGTGTATATATTACCGAGACAAACCTACCAAAAAGAAAAGAACCGAAACCATAAAAATAAAATGGGTTTCGGTGATGGTCTCATGTGGTTTCGGTAATTTGATGATTTCGGTAACTTTGGGTCTCTGTATTTTATTATCATTTCAATATTACAGAAACCATAAATAGTCTCGGTAACCACTGGGTTTCGGTATTTACCGAATGCTTTAGTACCGAAACCATAAGGTTTCGGTAGTCTTCACTTGAGTTTCGGTACTGAGACATGGGTCTCGGTACCGATGCAGACACACATAACACACACTGCTCGTTCATTTTTCTTCTATTTTTCTTTCGATTTTAGTAGCAAAACCATGATTAAAAATGGTTATTGATGCTTCTAGTTGATAACTTGAACTCATTTTAAAACTTATAAAAATTCTAGAAACCGTAGGTTTAGTTTGAACCCTAAGAACACATTTAAGCATAAAAATTATCTTATATCTTTGTAGTACTTTGTTGCTTGATGTATAATTGTGGATCCCTTGGCTTAAAATCTGAATTTTGTCGAACAAATTGAGATGATTTTGATGAATTTTTGAAGAAGATGAAGATGAAACCGTAGAGATGAGAGAAAAGAGAGCAGAGAGTCAATTTAGTGGGTGAAATGAGTGAATAAAACTCTTTTTTTTGTGTTATATATTTTCTAAGTTTCCAAAATTCTCATTTTGAGCACTAAGCTTTTGTTTATCTCTTTCTTTTAATATTTTAAATTTATAATTTAACATAACATATAATTTAACTTTAACTGTATATTTCTCATTACTTTCTAAATAAATTTCATAAACGGTTCAATATCTAATCTATTATTTGTGTGTCGCAGTCATAATTATTATAATATTTAACTTAATTAAATAACTTCATTACTTAATTAAATTACAATACAAATAATGTAATTAAAATTACATTATTAAGTCAAACACAGAAATTAAAAAAAATAATTCAGTTAAAAGCTAGGTTGTTACAGATGGGGCTCCACCATGCACAAACTTCGTCCTTGAAGTTAGCTATGTTCGAACAGACTTGGATACGTAGCTTTCATCACATCTCTTGATTCCCAAGACTGATGCGAACCTTTGTGGTGTTTCTACTGAACGAGCACCATCTGCACCTCTTTGTTTCGAAGATTTTTGGTCTTTGAGTCCAAAATACATTCTGGCTCTTCAACCACGCGAAGCTTCTCATCTTGTAGATCAACATGTGATATTTGCACTTCTCTTTCGTCAACTAAGCTCTTTCGCAGATGACTATGGAATACAGGATGTATTCCAGCTAAATCCGCTGGCAATTCAAGACGATAGGACTGATTCCCAATCGTTTCAACGATCTTGAACGGACCAATAAATCTCGGAGCTAGCTTATTTCGCTTTATAAACCGGACCACATTCTTCATTGGAGATACTTTCAGCATCACCCAATCTTTGACTGCAAAACTGATAGATCGATGTCGATTGTCGTAATATGACTTCTGCCTGCTTTGAGCTTCAAGAATGTTCCTCCTAACAAGTTGAATCTTCTCATGAGTCAACTGTAGGAGGGCAGGACCCGATAATGGAGATTCACCTGTTTCTCACCAACAGGTGGGAGTTCTGCACTTTCTTCCGTACAAAGCTTCAAAAGGAGCCATCTTGATAGTGGAATGATAACTGTTGTTGTATGAGAATTCGACCAAAGGCAAGTGGTCATCCCAGTTACCACCCAAATCAAGAATGCAGACACGGAGCACATCTTCCAGAGTTAGGATAGTACGTTCACTTTGGCCATCTGCATTAGGATGATAAGCAGTACTCATAGAGATTCGAGTACCCATCCCCTCTTGCAGCGCTTTCTAGAATCTTGAAGTGAAATGACTATCACGATCAGAGATGATAGATTTTGGCACACCATGACGAGATATGACCTTGGTGATGTACATTTGTGCCAATCTATCAAGAGTATATGTCTCCTTCATCGTATGAAGTGGGCTGACTTCGTTAAACGATCCACGACTACCCAGATGGAGTCATGCCGTCTCTTGGTTTGTAGCAATTTCATAATGAAATCCATGGTTATATGCTCCCACTTCCACTCAGGAACTGGTAGTGGTTGCATATTCCCAAAGGGTTTCTGGTGTTCTGCCTAAACCATCTGACAAACTCTGTAGCTTTCGACGAATTGACCAATGTCTTTTATTCATTCCTGGCCACCAATAATCAGCTTTAAGATCAAAGTACATCTTTGAGCTGCCAGGAAGAATAGATAACTCGGACTTGTGGGTTTCAGATAGAAGAGTGTTACGAATAGAACCATATTTAGGAATCCAGATTCGGTTTCCCTTGAGACATTGAAGTCCCAAATGATTCTGTAAGGTCTCGACTCTACAGATCTATCTAGACGCGACACCGTCAACGAGTGCGGAATCCTCATTAACGGCTTGACGGAAACAACTCTCACACGGAACACGGAGACTATCAACACGATGTACAGACGAACACGAACGCACCTACGAGATGATTCTCTCCGAAAGAACACTCACAAAGCTGATAAACTCGAGATCGCCCTTTTGCTTAATCTCACACGAATTCTGCAAAAGTCTAATAATGATTCGAGTTAATCCCTAATTATAGAGGCACATTCGAGTTTGTCATGGGCCAAACTCGAATCAGGCCCAAGGCCCATTCGAGTTTGTCCCCTTGACAATCTCGAATCTGCCCTATAGATCACATTCGAATCTGTCTCCATGTTAAATTCGAATTTGTTACTAAATTCGAATTTCTCATGTTCAACTTATATTTGATTATATGATTCAACTTATATTTGACTTAATCTTTGGATTTTATGTTTGAACTTCTTGTAATACATTACATCAAGTTCAAACACACAATCAATAACCATCAAACATATATAAACACATACATCAAATATCCAATACTTTGTAATATTACTTGAACCAAAATGCTAGTACACTTAGACTGCTATCGTCACACAGGGTGTACCAACAGACTCCCCTTGACGATAGCTTCTAACTAACTATTTACATTTTGATTAAGTACTAGAGCTATATATACTACTTCCGGCGTATATACCTGCATCTATACATACTCTGACTACCTTTTGGAACTTTCTGGCTTCAGATCTCCATCCTTCATGAAAGAAGATATGCTGATCATGTAGCTTATTCAGATCGTCCCTTGATAGGTTTATCAGGTGTAGAGGATCATACACTCGCAAAATCACTTTGTCTTCAGTATCCTCCATTATTGCTTCAGCAGTTTCGTTGTCAATGTACCACCACTTCATGTTGCTCAAAACATCCTGTGGCATCTTCTTCATTGGCACCCTTCTTAAGCATTTAACAGGTTTGTAAACCATTTTCGCCCATGGTCTACCTGTATGAGGATCTATTCTTGATGTATCCTCGACTCTTTTTACAGACCTCGGCTTGAGTCTTTCAAGCTTTCCAGATCTACCCTCTCTTCTGATTATCTTAGCGATCACTTCAGCATAGGGATCATTTCCAATATTGATCAATTCTTTCCAGGCTAACTCCTTCGCTTCTACCTTCGGCAATGTGTTAAATACTTTAAGCTTGCGCCTCAAGTACTGGACATCACTTTCTGAGACCTTTGATGAACTAGCCTCACCTCCTGCAGCTCTCGATTGACTTGGCTCCCCCTGAATCTCAGCATGCTGAGCAGCAGAAAAATATACTGGCTCATTATCTCTTTGCGCGCTGGGATCATTGCCGTCATTATCTCCATCCCTGGGCAGCTCTTCCTGATCCCCGGCAGCTTGTCTCCCCCTGAGCCTTTAGGTTTTTCAATAATTGCTCAATAAGGGATCGCATCGATCGTATTTCGGCCGCCAGATCAGCAACAAAGGTTTTAAGCTCCAAGTTTTCTTCCTCAATTTTGCCCACTAATTTCTTCAACTCGGCATTCTCGATGTCTATTTGTGCATTATGCTTCTGTATTTCTCCGAGAGCCTTTGTCAAACCGAAGATTTGGACTTGTTGGAAGTCGACTTTGCTTTTCAGCTCAGAAAACCGTTGATTTTCGGTGAAAGTGTATGAAGTGGATGGTATGGATTGTATGGGGGTTGGAATGAATGGTGATGGAATGTATGGTTCAACAGGTGGTGGTGGTGGTGGAATGGTAGATTGAGCGGGTGGAGGTTGAGGTATTTCTGTCTGTGAAGCAGAGGCCGAGGGAGCTCCCTGCATGAATCTATGACGTTTTGCCCTTTGTCGATGGACCACAGGTGCAACCTCCTCTTCTTCATTATCTGATTCGTCGGACTCTGCTGAAGCTCTTTTCCTTCTATCTTCTTCTTCAGTCACCACTAAACGTGATCCATACATCCCCATTTGGATGAACGGATCTTCTGTTTCTTTTTCAGCTTCTATTTCTTCCATTTCCTCGGATTCAGTATCTGAAGATGACTTGTCATTACCTGCTTGCTAAGGTTGATACTCTTCAATTTGCCTAAACACGTCAACTTCTCCTTCCAGAGGCTCCAATAATTCTCCAACTAACTCAGCCGTGATTTCCTATTTTGCATTCGGACCCGCTGCCCAAATCTCTTGCAATGTTTGAAAAATCGGATTAGATTCGGTTGGTGCACTCGAAGGGCCAGCCTCTTGTGGCTTTTGAATTTGACTAGTAGAAGGCCTATCTGCCTGAATTTGACTCGCGGAAGGCCTTTGATGTCTCCTCTGTTGTTGAGGGCGTGGTTGTTGCTGTCGTTGTTGCTGTGGCTGTTGCTGTTGAACTTGTACCTCTCCTGCCCAGTTGGCATCGTCAGGGGCTACAAAGTTCGGGTCGATTACAGCACCGAACAAAGGTCCCTCTACTGGGATAGCTAACTTTCCTCGATGAGAGGAGCAATCGGCAAATATTCTCATATCAATGACTGCAACGCTCTGAATATCGTTCAGCTGCGACAGATTTGGCAAAAAGTGCCGGATTAGCATCATCACAACAACGAGGGTAAAGCAGAAATCTTTCCCGCTCCGGTGCCGTTATCTGATGAACGAACTCTCAGAAGAACATCTCTGAAAAACTAAACTTTTGATTATAGACTAACGCGATCATCCCCGATTGGATCTTCGAAACTATATAATCAAACCCAGCTTTCTTCGCAGCGAAACAGACCATGAACACATGCGCTAGATATCGCCATTTGCCAATTAGCCCACTCTTCATATATGATGACTTAGCAACTTCCAGACTATAGCCCATTCGTACAAAGGCAGCCTGCCTGATCGATAGTTGGAAGTCAATAGGCCCATCCTCCTACTCTTGAGTGCCTAATTGAAGCACTTGACGTAGAATGTCAGCAGAAAACACCAAAGGATGCCCGGCTATCCTTGTCCTCAAAACTGTCGGAGTGACAGTACAATCTACTTGCAGATGGTCATAGAATTGTCGCACGTAAGGAATGACAATCTGGATATTGTGAGACAGTGCATACGAGATTCTGACTCCTCCAAGAAATCCACCATCTGGCGGAAGGCTTGCGCTTCAGGAATAGCATGGTCAGGAGAAATGACCATGTTATGCTTTGGAACAAATATTCTATCCGCCATGTCTGCACGATATATCAAAATAAAATATTAGAATTATTAAAAATGA
Organism: Centrapalus pauciflorus; assembly: GCA_020465985.1. Classification (NCBI taxonomy): domain Eukaryota; kingdom Viridiplantae; phylum Streptophyta; class Magnoliopsida; order Asterales; family Asteraceae; genus Centrapalus; species Centrapalus pauciflorus. Next base: position 64,528 of record JAANYP010007312.1, on the reverse strand, counting down.
ATAAACTTGTTTAAATTCAAATTTGTTTGATTTTGAACCTGTATAAGGACAAAATCCAAGACTTATGAATTTCTACAAGTTTAATTAAAATTTAAATTAAATAATTCAAATATAATGGCAAACTCGAACATCAGATTCGAATGAACATCTATTCGAGTTTGATGACCCATTCGAGTTTAATGACCTATTCGAGTTTACTGACAAACTCGAGACTGGCCTTGAACAGACTCGAAGGAGTCGGCCACCATCATCACAAAAATCCATGATTTTAACCATGTTAGACTCAGAAAATCACATATTTTAGTCCTACTAGGTTCTAATCAATGATATTTGTAGTTAATTTGACTTTTCACCGGTTCAAAGTTTGTAATTTTTAAAAACAAACTTTCTACCAATAAAACTTCAAAATCCAATGATTTTGGCCTAAATTGGAGTATAAAACTACCTAAATCTTGTACAATACACTTGGTTATACCTAGATCTACGGGTAGTATCGAACCAAACGAACAGAAACTCGACAAATAGTGGGTATATCGAATACGGTAAACTCGAGAATAGATTCGAAATCGCCTAGACAAACTCGAAGGTATAGAATCGAAAACAGGTGAGTTTTGACCATCACTGTTGACCTATTTATACCACCAACATTCGAGTTTAATGCCGTTTTTGAATCTACTGACAGATTCGAGCCCTGCCATATTCGAGTTTAGCTTAAACTCGAATTCACCCTGAAACATTGAAAATTTCAAAAGTTTTTGAAATAAATTCAACTTTTTCAACCTTTTCAACCTTATCGTGTAACGGAATAAACTATACCAAATTTTTTACCCTAAGCACAAGATTTTCACGCAATGTTTATTTTATTCAACTATGAATGCACCCTCAGTAATTTTTGACCTTTTTCCTAAGTAAAATTAAAAATAAAATTAAATTAAATTAAATGAAAATAAAAATAAGTAAAACTAAAATAAAATTTTAAAATTTTGAACAAAAATTTAACTTAGACTTAAATTACATTTATTTAAATATTACAACCTATGCTAAACACTTAACAAAATATTTTTGACGAGCATAATCAAAGAAAGGTTCAATCAGATAGCGGTGTCAGATACTCACTTTCAGTAATTAAACATTCACACTTAGGAATTTTTGATTCCTTTGATTGTTTGGCGTGACATACTCTTTTAGCCGATTGTTGGTATTTACCCCTTTAAACATGCTACATTTCGGAATATCCCTTGGCATTTTTATTTATCATGAAATTATCTTACGTGACTCAGACATAGACATACTTTTATGATCAAGGCATACAGACAATGATTCTAACTTTTTGGTATTTGCAAACTTTCTTTAAAAGACAAACATCGGACACAGGTCTGTATTTACATACAACAAAATGTCTTAGTTTGACTTAAAGTTTATTTTTTAAAGCTAGCAAGACAGCGGTGACAGGTCTGTACCGACGTACAACAAAGCGACTTATCTTGCTAACCCGAATCAAAACAGAGGCAACAGGTCTGTACTTACGCACAACAGAGTTACGTGTTTTTGACTCTCAATTCTGTATGATTGTTCTATGCTTTCCATTTTAAGATGTATTTGATGTTGCTATACATCCCCAGAAAGTTTGCATACCTCATTTATTATCAAAGTTTGTAAGTCTCGTACATAAAAATTAAGACCGATTGGTCATACATCTAAGTTAGTGACACGTTTCAATTTTTTTCTTGAATATTTTATTAGCCTTGAGACTCCCTATATGTATTATGCCTACCAACACATCAGACTAAAATAGTGTATAACACTTAGAATTTTAGGTGCATTATGTGTGAAAGCCTAAACACTTAGAGTTTATAACGAGTTTGCTAATTTTCGTCACTTTGAACCTATGTTTCTAAGACTTAACTCTTTTTCTGATATTCTCTTTTTTTGAATTTTTTTTATTAATGGTTTTCTCTCTTTTTTATTTTGTTTTTCATAAGAGATAGCAAGAAAATAATCTAACCTACTAACTTACTAAAAATAGAAACTATCCTAATTTATCAAACTTACTATAAAAAGAAAGAAAGACTACAGCTATAAACAAAAATAAAAATTTTACTAAGGTCAATTTACTCTGGGTTGCGCATTCCATTTAGTTGAATCAAATATTCAAACCGTGACTTATCAAAAGCTTTGGTAAATAAATCATTATTATTATCGTCCGTTGCCACTTTTACCAACTTGATTAAGTTCTTTTCAGCACAATCACGTATAAAATGATGCCTTATGTCTATGTGCTTTGTTTTACTGTGTTTAACTGGATTATTTTTTATAGCAATTGTAGATTGGTTAACTATCCTAATAGGAGTTTGAGTGTAAGCCAAACCGTAATCCCGCAATTGTTGTTGTATCCACAGAACCTGTGAGCAGCAACTACCAGCAGCAACATACTCGGCCTCGCACGTTGACACGGCTACCGACGTCTGTTTCTTGCATTGCCAGGAAACGAGTCTCCCTCCAAGGGATTGACAACCTCCAGTTGTTGACTTGCGCGTCAAGCTGCATCCTCCGTAGTCTGAATCCGTGAATGCCTCCAATTCCAGATCTCCCTCCGCGTGATACCAAAGCCCCAGCTTCGGTTTCGACTTGAGGTATCGTAGAATCCGCTTCACAGCTTTCATGTGCATCTCTTTCGGATTAGCTTGAAACCTGGCACAAATACACACAGCAAACATAATGTCAGGTCTTGAAGCAGTTAAATACATAAGTGACCCAATCATGGCCCGACATAACGTCGGATCCACATCGGTATCACTTTCAGTACCCGGTCCGAGATTGTGATTCACTTGAATCGGCGTGCTGAAATGGGCTGTCAGTTTTGTCCCTTCCATCCCGAAGCACTCTAATATGTCATAGACATACTTCGTCTGATGGATAAACATTCCTTCCTTCTTCTGGTCAACTTGCAACCCCAAAAATAAATTCAACTCACCCATTGCACTCATCTCGAATTTCGACTTCATCACCTTCTCAAAATCCTTGCACATCTGCTCGTCTGATGATCCAAAGGTGGTATCATTGACGTACACTTGTACCAAGATGAAGTGTTCTCCCTTTCGCTTAACGAACAGCGTACTATCTATCCTACCCCTTTCAAACCCGTTCTCTAACAGATGGTTGGATAAAGTCTCGTACCACGCCCTTGGTGCTTGATGCAATCCATAAAGAGCCTTATCTAATCGATATACTCTGTCTGGATATTTTGGATCTGTAAATCCGGGCGGCTATTCTACATACACCAGTTCCTTCACTTTCCCATAGAGGAAAGCACTCTTAACATCTAGTTGAAAGCCCTTGAAGGAAGCGAAAGCCAGAAACAAGGGAATTGCTTCCAGCCTTGCTACTTGCGAGTGATTATGCCTCGATCGTCTCTTTTGCACTTAAAAACCCATTTGGTTCCTATTGCTATTTCCCCTCGAGGTAATGGAACTAACTCCCAGACTTCTAGTATCCTAAACTGAGAGAGTTCTTCCTGCATCGCTTCAACCCAGGAGTTATCCTTTAGTGCCATTTGCACATTTTTCAGCTCTACTTGCGAGATAAAACAAGAATAGAGGCAGGTATGATAGGCCTTAGAGTCATTTATTATCGACAACAACACAGTGTTGTTATTTAAACTACTCCTAGTCCTCACACCCTCATTAGGATTTCCTATGATGCTTTCTATAGGATGGTTCTTGTTAATCCTAGATGTCTCTATCTCATCAACTCTCAGATTATCTCTTAAGTTAGATCCTATTTCACCTAATGGGGGAACATCCTCAGATTCCACATTTTCCTCCTCGTGGACAGTTTCCTCAGAGTTGGAATTTGTTGTCTGAGTTTGATTCTCAGTTGAAGGTGCTTCTGGATCAGTGACTTCTGGAGATCCATCTTCAGTCGAAGTAGGCTCGGATGTGGATTGAAATGTAGTCCTCGGAAAGGTATGACCTTCGTCATTCAGATTCAACGCCGCCATGTCCTTTTCGATCGTACCTGCATTTTCATCCAAAGGAATGTAAAATGACTCAAACAATTTATCATAGTCAAATATCCATTCCGGACCTGTTTGGGGTTCATGTGTATAACTTGTGACTTCAATGTTATACACAATCTCTATTGTACCATTAGTTTTGTTAAAAACCCGTTTGTTTGGTGAGTTCGGCACATAACCTAGGAAGTATCCTTCGTCAGCCTTTTCACCAAACTTAGGTTGATGTTTTGTTCGCAATAAAGTACATGGTACCCCAAACGGTTCGAAGCCAGTTAAATTAGGTGGTCGTTTATTCAAAATTTCATAACAGGTTTTGTTCAAAGATTTGACAGTTAGGACCCGGTTTAAAATATGACATGCGGTATTCACTGCCTCCCCCCAAGACATGGTAGGAAGCTTTGAATCCGAAAGCATAGTCCTAGCTGCCTCAATCAATGTCCTGTTCTTTCGTTCGGCCACCCCATTTTGTTGTGGCTCATAAGGTGCACTAAATTGATGCACTATGCCCTTTGATCGGCAATATACACCAATTACAGTGTTTTTAAATTCAGTTCCATTATCACTACGAAGCCTTTTAACTCGTGTTCCATAGGAATTCTCCACTTGGTCTAAGAACCCGATGAGCATGGAAGTCGTCTCGTCCTTTGTACCTAGAAAGAAAACCCAAGAAAATCATGAGTAATCGTAAGTGATAACTAAACAATACCAACTACCACCTATACTTCTTTTGTTGATTGGTCCGAAGAGGTCCATATGCAGCAAATCGAATGTGGTAGTGATGGAGTTCTGAGTCTTGGATTTGTGTGCCTTCTTATGTTGCTTTCCCTTCTTGCATGGTAGACACTTATCCTCGAACTGAAAACTCTTCATAGGCACACCATGCACCAACCCATTTTTCGTTATATAGTTCATTTTTCTTAGGTGCAAGTGTGTCATGCGCCTGTGCCACAAAACCGATTCAGTCTCCGAAGCTTTGGATAACAGACAGATTGGACCCATCGAAGTTTCCGGCTTGTTCATATCGAGCATGTACAAGTCATTCTTCCTTGGTGCCCGCATCAATATCCACTCTTCAGGAATCTTGAAGCCCGGTTTTAGCAGCAACGCTTCAGTGTCAGTGAACAGCACTGAATTCTTCTTGTCACAGATTTGAGATACACTAATGAGATTGTGAACCAGTTTATCAACGTGATAAACTTGATCCAACATTATCGTCCCATTAGTGACCACTCCAGTACCCGTGATGTTTCCTCCCTTGTTTCCCGCGAATGATACAAATCCCCGATTCCCACCCTTGAAGTCTGTAAGGAGACTTTTTTCCCCTGTCATGTGCCTCGAGCATCCACTGTCGACGAACCATTTGTTGTTTGGACCTATGGTTATCTCCTGCACATGAAAGAAAATAGGTTAGTTATCACGGGGAACCCAAGCCATAACTGACTTGGTTATACCATTCTCGTCCACATACCTAAACTCTTTCAAATACCCATCTCGCCTTTCAGGTGACTTCGGTCGTTGAACTAGAGTTTGTAGTGGTGCCGAGTGATGTAAATTCACTCTTTGCCTTTGAGTAGGCATTTGTTGTGGAGCTCTTGAATAATTACGATTATATTGCATTTCAGATTGAGATCCCTGAGCTCTAACCGGTGTGTGATGTCTAACAGGAGTGTGTGACCAAACCGGAGTGTATGCTTTGCTAGGTGTTGTGCTCCTATATTGTTGATGAGGTCCAGGCCTAGATTGATTAACGACTCGATTCGGTGAAGTAGTCCTAACCACTTCTTTTGGTCCACCTTTTACCGGTAATTGTTTCACAACCTGTTTGGTGCAGCCTGCACAGTTTTCTCGGTACTCTGAGAACTACTAGTGCTCGCCACACTTATTGAAGGCTTAGTTTGTGTTGGCTTCCCTGTCTTTGGTGTAATATCAATTTTCCTAAGCGGACAATTAGAAGCAACATGCCCCTTTTCATGACATCTAAAGCAAGGCATCTTGTCAATGGACTTCTTGTGTGTGCCCTTAGACTTGGGTGTCTCACTAGTGTCTGGTTCTTTTTGTTTATATATAGTGACTGGTTCATCATCCTGATCATTAAAATCAATTCTATGTTTTCCTACAGGTGTTTCACTAGAGGAGGACACAAATTTGACTTTCTTAATCTTGACAGTTGTATCAGTCACCTTAGGTGTATTTTCTTTTACAGGCTCAGACACTGGTGCAGGTATTTCCTCTAAGTCTACTGATTTCTCAGTATTCTCCTGAGGTTGAGGCACATAGTTGGCATTAAAAGGTGGAGGAATCTCATGAAATCCTAGACCTACAGGCTTTTTAGAGTGGCGTTGAGCATCTAAAACTTTCCCTAGGTTCAGACTTGAGTTCCTAAACTTTTCTAGCTTACTATTAGCCTCAACTACCTTCACCTTAGTTTCAGCTAGCTCTACTTCTTTGATCTTAAGATCATTGGTCAAGGCCTCTACATGCTCATACATCAGTTCTAATCTAACACACTGCTCACTTAGCTTGTCTTTTAGAACTATGACATCTTGTGCATCAGCCTTAAGCTTATCCCTAAGATCTTGCTGAATATCAATCAGACTAGCGTTATCCGATTTTAATGATTCATTTTGAGCAGAGATATTTTTATGTGATTCTAGTACTAGATTCAACCTGTCGTTAGAAGTAGCAAATAAAATACATAAGTCATGGAAAAGAGAGAAATTCAGACTTACCTTTGTATGATCTGATTCTACGTTGGCCATTTGAGCGGCAAACTACAGAAGCGTCTGATCATCCGACTTCTCCACCCACATCGGACTGCTTTCTTGTTGATTGCTGTCCCTTGTGTTCTGCTCTTCTCCTTCACATCCACTTTCGTTTACTTCAGCCATAAAGGCTCTAGCATTAGATTCCGGATGTGAGCTCCAGTCGTAAGTACCGTCCAGCTGTCTGTCTGATGTGACGTTAGATAACGGACCAGCTATGTTTGCTTGACTGGATGATGAACTCGGAAGATATCTCTGTTGAGATTGGTTCTGATACTGTCCATGAGACTGATTCTGCCCTTGGTAATTTTCTACCTTCGGTCTCTGACACTCTCTTGCAAAGTGCCCTAAGCCTTGACAGTTGTAGCATTTGACCTTGGACTTATCAAAGCCAATCCCCTTATTGTTCATATTCAGATTCCTCCCTGTCCGTTTGATGAATCGTTTAACCCGTTGGGTTACCATGGCCAGTTGCCATTTGAGATCCATCTCCTCAAGGTCGTCAGGGTCTACCTGATCGTAATCTTCATCCCAGAGTGCAGGATCGTTTATTTTACCCTGAAGGCAATTTCCATACGCGGCCACAAATGACGCTAACAAATTCAAATGTTCTTCGGCCGATTTAGCGCTCATGGACATCTTAGAGTAGCCCTGAGATGTTGATGCCGGTGTTGCCTGATGTTGCTGTTCTTCCGGTCTACCAAACCCTAAGAAAGCTCTATTCTGTGCATCGTCAGGCTCTGCTGGTGACGATGTTTCTCCAGTGAAGAAGGTTGTAGCAGTCTTCATATCAGCTGCCACTGAAGGTTTTGATTTTCCAAAATACATGGCTGGATTTTGGACTTGTTCATAATCCATTTCGGCCTTCAGTAGCTCGAAATGATAAGCCCTCAGCATTCCCACCACATCCTCCAACGATTGAGTATAGTACTTATCCTCATCAAGCTTAATCATAGCCACGTACATCGCCCATTTGGCTGGTAAGGCATCAAGAAGCTTATTATTATTTTCTGTGTCGCTATACTCAATGTCATGACTCTCTAGCTCTGTCAGCAGATGATAAAAGCGTGTGATGGTGTCGTCCAGCTTTTCATCCTTCAAAGCATTGAAAATCGCAAATTGCTGTTTCAGCAACTCCATACGCTTCCTCCGAACCCTCGGATTACCCTCACACCTCTTTTCCAATGTCTCCCAATGCTCCTTCGATGTCTTTTGATTGCGGAATGTGTGCAGTATGTCCTGAGGTAACGCCATTCGCATGATAGTGTATGCGCGGTTTTCAGCTTCAAACAGCTTTTTGTCATCGTCCTTCATTTTGGAATACGTGACAACCTTCTGTCGCCCTTCTATCTCAGCGGTCGGTGGAATGTATCCCTCGTCGATACCTATCCACATACGCATGTCGTTGAAGCGCACAAAGTCGGCAAACCGATCTTTCCACCAGTAATAGTCTTCAAGTTTCATCAGCTTAGGCGGAGTATTAGCTTTCCCGACCTCATGATCCATTACCCGTTGAAGATTTGTCATTGTTTCAAAAGTAATTGAATTTTAACTTAATAAATTTAGTTCGAAATTAATTTAAGTTAATTCTTTCGAATTTAGGTAAATTCAAATATAATTAAGTTTAAACCTATTTGGGATTAAATTCGATTTAAGTCCTTAAATTCAATTAAATTCGAAATGGGTGACAAATTTGAAAGTCTTAAACTCGAGGTCCAAGCAAACTCGAAACACAGTCAAAGTCGAACCCTAGTCAAACTCGAAGCTCCTATTCGACTCTAGCCCAAACTCGAATCAAACTCGAACACTCTAAACTCGAAACACACTTTAGTAAACTTGAAAGGAGTGGATATTTGGTTAGACTCGAAACTAAGCAAAACCCTAATGACTCCTAACAGATTCGAGCACCGCAAATTCGAGAAACAGCTAATACCTTGATTTTTTAACGTTTTGCAGATTAAATCAATATTTTTACAAAGAAAATATTGATTTCGATCAAAAACGTGAAAAACAACAAAGTATTTCCCGGATCCCAATTTGATAAGCTCGAAAAACACGAAAACCTGAGAGATTAATCGTCCAAAAGCCTCAAGAAACCTAGGATTTATCTTTATGAACACGAAGAACACGGAGAACACCCCTTAGGCTCTGATACCACTTGTAAGGTCTCAACTCTACAGATCTATCTAGACGCGACACCGTCAACAAGTGCGGAATCCTCGTTAACGGCTTGACGGAAACAACTCTCACACGGAACACGGAGACTATCAACACGCTGTACGGACGAACACGATCGCACCTACGAGATGATTCTCTCCGAAAGAACACTCACAAAGCTGATAAACTCGAGATCGCCCTTTTGCTTAATCTCACACGAATTCTGCAAAAGTCTACTAATGATTCGAGTTAATCCCTAATTATAGAGTCTCATTCGAGTTTGTCATGGGCCAAACTCGAATCAGGCCCAAGGCCCATTCGAGTTTGTCCCCTTGACAATCTCGAATCTGCCCTATAGATCACATTCGAATCTGTCTCCATGTTAAATTCGAATTTGTTACTAAATTTGAATTTCTCATGTTCAACTTATATTTGATTATATGATTCAACTTATATTTGACTTAATCTTTGGATTTTATGTTTGAACTTCTTGTAATACATTACATCAAGTTCAAACACACAATCAATAACCATTAAACATATATAAACACATACATCAAATATCCAATACTTTGTAATATTACTTGAACCAAAATGCTAGTACACTTAGACTGCTATCGTCACACAGGGTGTACCAACAGATTCATAGATAGAAACTGAAGTTGCCCCTTGAGATTTTCTGTTTATAAAGATTCTCTTCTATCAGTGCTTCAACTTGAGTAGATTTGATATCTTCAATAAGATCAGAAGAGAACACAACGGGAGTCAGGGCATAGCAACACTTTTCTAGACACACTTTCCTACTCAAAGCATCCACGAGCACATTGGCTTTTCTGGGATGATATAGGATCTCGCAATCATAGTCCTTGATAAGCTCCAAGGACCGTCGATGTTTCATGTTCAGATCATTTTGAGTAAAGAGATGTTTAAGGCTTTTATGGTCAGCATAAAGCTGACACCTCATACCATATAGATAGTGACTCCAGTATTTCAATGCAAAGGTAATGGCAGCCAACTCAAGATCATGAGTTGGTGCATTTTTCTCGTAATCTTTTAATTGCCTTAAAGCGTAGGCAATGACTTTTCCCCTTTGCATGAGGACACAACCTAAACCTATACCAGATGCATCGCTATAGACAACGAAGTCATCATTGCCCTCTGGTAAGTATAGGATTGGCACTTGAATGAGATTTTTCTTCAGAGTCTCAGAAGCTTTTTGTTGTTTATCGGACCATACGAAAGGTGCGTTCTTCCGTGTTAGCATGGTAAGTGGTACAACAATCTTTGAGAAGTCTTTTATGAATCTTCGGTAGTAACCAGCCAATCCAAGGAAACTTCGGATCTCTGAGGCATTGCGAGGCGTTTACCACTTCTGAACATCCTCGACTTTAGATGGATCAACTGAAATACATTCGCCAGATATGACATGGCCAAGGAATTGAATCTATAAAAATAAAAAAGTAGAATTTCAAGTTTTTATTGAGACAAAGAACGCTTAGGAAATAGCTTCAGACAATATAAGGTTATACCTGTCTGAGCTAGAATTCGCACTTTGAAAATTTTGCATAGAGCCTTTCTTTTCTCAATAACTGTAGCAGTTGACGCAGATGAATAGTATGATCAGCCTCCGTTATGGAGTAAATCAGAATATCGTCTATGAACATGATAACTGACTTATCCAGCATCGGCCTGCACACGCTATTCATGAGATCCATGAATGCCGCTGGTGCATTTGTTAGACCGAAAGGCATTACAAGAAATTCATAATGGCCATATCTCGTTCGGAAAATTGTCTTTGGAATATCCTCATCCTTGACTTTTAGTTGATGAAAACCAGAACGAAGATCAATTTTGGAGAACTAGCTTGCTCCCTGTAGCTGATCAAATAAGTCATTGATTCTGGGCAGAGGATACTTATTATTGATGGTGACTTTGTTCAACTCCCGATAGTCGATGCACATACGAAGAGTTTCGTCTTTCTTCTTAACGAATAAGACTGGTGCACCCCACAGAGATGAACTAGGTCAGATAAATCCTTCCTCTAACTAGATCTTGTAATTGTTTTGACTTTCCTGCATCTCTGCAGGCGCAAGTCTGAAAGGAGCTTGTGCGATTGGAGCCGCACCAGGAACTAAGTCAATTCTGAAATAAACTTGACGTTCTGGTGGCACTCCAGAGATATCATCTGGGAATTCATCTAGGAACTCTCACACGATCAGAATATCAGAAATGGAATTCTGGTTGGCTTCAGATACGGATTCAAAAGAGACAAAACAGAGATATGATTCGTGACCCTTAGACAGATATTTATGCGCTTTCTCAACAGATATAAAGTAGTGAGCACCTTTTCGCTTGTCGCCTTTTATTTCTAACACTCGGCCATCTGGAGACTTGATTCTGATGATCCGACGGTTGCAGACGATAGCTGCCTCGTTATTCATTAACCAGTCCATGTTGACAATGACATCAAACTCTTTGAACGGAATCAGAATAAGATCGAGGTTATATACGACGCTATTCACAAGTAAAGTGCAATTACGGTACACGGAACCAGCCATAACATAATTGTTACTGGCCGTCTCTATATTAAGTACTACGGAAAGCTTGGATGGAGATTTTGACAGTCTTTGAGCAAAAGAAGTCGATATGTGTGAATGACTTGCACCGGAATCAAATAGCACGCGAGCAGGTATAGAATTCAATAGGAACATACTGGTAACTACATCAGGGGTTTCCTTTGCTTCCTTGACTGTAATTTGAAATGCTCGAGTCCTTGCAGTTGGAGTTGCAGCCGAACTCTTCATTGTTGAACCCCCGGCTGATGATTGTGATTGGCTTCGGCGTCCACTAAGACACTGATACATGAAGTGTCCACGTTTCCCACACTTAGCACATCCAAGACCCCGCTGGGGACATTCTTCACCGATGTGGCCGATCTTGCTACATACATAGCAAGTAACGTCATCCGGATTGCACAGCCCCATGTGTGATTTCCTGCATCTTTTGCAGAATAACGGTTTATTCGTGAGAGAATAGGCTTGGACTTTTTGGGATGAGCCATACTATTGAGATTTCTGGGATTGTTGGGACTGGGATTTGCTGGGCTTAAAGAATTTGCCGAATCTTTGTTTCTTTGGAGGAGAAGGACATGTCGGATTTGTTTGTGGCGCGTAGAGTTGATCGCCATACTCTAAATATCCCCTCTCTATCTGTCTTGCTGCTTCAACCATTTCCAGATTACTTTTCCCATCCTAACAGTCTGTACAACCTATCTCAGTTCAAACCACCTAAATGATTGATACATATGTATTGCTTCAGTTTGAGACCAAGTATTACCCACATAATACTTGAATAACTCAAACTATGGGCTCTGATACCATCCTGTGAAGACCTCTCCTTACGGGGCAGTCCCCATTGTCTAGGTCCCACAATTTGCAATACGATATCAATCATAACTAAGATAGCGTAATTAAGTTGCGGAATTTAAAATTATAGTACAAACATTTTAGGATAAGTTTAATACAATTTTAATACGAGTTACAATTTTCAAATTAAACATTTTTAAAGGGTACAAACTAGTCTACACACTTACACATGTATATATATTACTGAGACAAACCTACCAAAAACAAAAGAACCGGAACCATAAAAATAAAAAGGGGTTTCGGTGGTGATCTCATGTGGTTTCGGTAATCTGATGATTTCGGTAACTTTGGGTCTCAGTATTTCATTATCATTTTAATATCACAAAAACCATAAATAGTCTCGGTAACCACTGGGTTTCGGTATTTACCCTAACTTCATCTTTCACATGTTAAGGTAGTCTTAGGTAAAAATTAGAGTTATCTTTCACAGTGAAAATTATATCTCCAAAAACATAGGAACTTCATGCTATGCATTCACATTTTGAGGATCTTGATATTAGGAATTTAGTCACTGTGACGTATTCATGGGTCCAAAAATTTACTACCATGCTATAGATCTTATAGGAAACTTTCTAGGTACATTGTGCAAAATTTCGGTCCATGATAATCTCATCGGATTCATCGGAGTCCACCGAAGATGTGCATTCTCATGACTTTCACATGCGAATTGACCATTCTAAGCCTATGCTTGATGCTTTTCTATAAACAGATGGCACATCAATTCAACAGAAATCTCGTCACCGAATTACACGAAGCCCATCCCAATCAACATTGAATACCCATCACCTCCGCGGTCTTCTCCCGTGTCGGAGCCTCCGGTACATTTTTATATCAAAAGGACTCTCAAGGAAACGGATTTCAAGAATTTCGGTAACATCGAAAGTTTCGACTGCCTAGGATGGTCGGGTGCTCTCCGTTTAGAAACACCATATGTTCACGAGCATGAAATTCGACAATGGATGTGCACTTTGATCCGGCGAGAAGCCGAGGAAGACCATGACTTTGAACTTCGGGGAACTATTAATGGGAAAGAGGTGGTTGTTTCAAGAACCGACTGATGTGACTATTTCGATTTTGACACTGATATTCCACTGAATCGGGAATTTTGGACTGAACGGGATTTATCGAGCAACGTTTTGCGACATTCTGAGGGGTGGGCTAGAAAGCTGTCTGAGGTTTTTAACCTCACTATTGAGCAGCCACGCATCTATACAAAATATTATCGGGGCAATCTAAGGCCTTGGGCTAAGGTGTTATAGAAGTTAGAAGTGTTCAATATCCTAACTCGTTCGGCAAATACTACCTCTATGCAAACTCGAGAAGTAATGATCATTCACACATTACTCACTGGGAAGCTCGCAATATCTTTAGCATACATCATCATGCAGAGATTATGGGAGGCCACCTTAACCAAATCCCCAGTCGAAATTCCGTATGCTCGCATGCTTAGCGAGTAGTTTATCAACATGGGCATTATATCGGAAGGATCAAGTCCTAGACTTTTGGGGCCGAATGATGTGTGGTTTACTCGTAAGACGATGGTCGGGCTAACCTTTGAGCATGTATCAGACACCTTCTTGATTCGATATCTCGTACACGGTACGGATCCGTAATACCACCCGCACGGTCTTTCTACATATACAAAAAAGACACCGGCAAAGGAAAGGCCCATCTAGTAGAAGAGAGAACCGAGATAGGGGGATCATCCACTCAACGCCCATTTGATAATGAGGTGTTAGAAGCTCGTTTAGATGCTATAAAAGCTGTTATGGAAGGACTTCTCGCGGCAAACAAAGCGGTGCTCGAATAAGTGGAAAAGATCAAACAAGACTTCAACATCCAAGGAATTTCGGTGGGAGCTCACTCCCGTTGGCTCACAAGCCTTCACTCTAGGGTGGAGGAGCTGGAACGGGCAGTCGGCCGCCGAGATTCCCGACCACATTCTGCTCGCACTTCTCACATCACATCTCCTATTGAATTCTAGATCCTGTCACTGATCATGTAGCTCTAACATACATTTTAGTCTCATATGTTCTTAACAAGTTACATTTGGTTATGTGGTTGCCCGATAGGTACAGACATTTACCCCCGGTGTTTATGTTGGCACCGGTGCTAGTAGTTGCGTAACTCCTATGCTATTCTTTCTAATGCCAAAAATGATTTTCTTAAATAATGTGTTGCGTAAAAATTAGTTGCTTATTAGCCCTCCGTTTTAGCTTTCATTTAGTGTCGGGGACGACACTTTTCTTTAATTTGGGGAAAGGGAAACACATTTAGGTGATATGTGATAGGTCTAAAACTATTTTTACAAATAAAAATTGCATTTTTACGAGCCAAGTATACACCCAAATACCAACAAAAAAGATAATGTTTTGAGCCGAACAGGCCCCCCAGACGCAGCCGCCGGCGTAGGCCTGCGCCCAGGGGTGCGCCTGCCCGTTTTTCCTCCCAAATAAATATGAAAAATTTCATTTAAACCCTACCAAGAGCACACCTTGCGCCCCCATTACGGCTATACCCCTTCTTGACCAATTTTCATGAAAATTCTTCATTTTTTTCTCAAAACATTCTTTGGGAAGGAGTTAGAACATCACTAAGAGCAATCTTGGGCAAAGATCTTGAGTTTTCAACTCAAGTTGGGGAAGAAAGAGTCAAGATAGGATTGAAGCTATCACCAAAGCTAGATTAAAGCATTTTCCATCACATTGACTAACAAGGTATGAACTTTTGTGAATCTCTCTTGAAAGTAAGAAAGGTTAGCTTTAATGGAGTCTTTGGACCAATTTTGACTTTTGAGTTGACTTTTTATATGAACAATTAGTTAGAAATGTAGTCATTGATTATGTGTTGCAATGTGTATCAAAAAGTAGAATCGTGGTTTAAATTGGAAAAAGTCATGCTATCAAAGTCACATAAAAGTTCGTTGCTATTTTATGCATTTTGCTCTAATTATTAATATGATGACATGTTTATATTGAGTAATTCACTAAGATATATATGTCGCAAATATAATTTTTAATGCATAGAATGTAAATCATGGTCTCTTTCGCGAAGTTAAACTATGAGAAAGTGGTACAATTATATACTAAATTGGTCGTAATTGCAGATGTCGCGAAGAACCAGACAACGAGTCTGGGAGGGCGCCAGTTCATCCACCTGACCAAGGGTAGAATGGAATCCAGATTTCTACTTGTCGCAACACCCGGCCAATATCCGATAGCAGCTGTTCATGACCAAGAAATTCTCGGGGAAGGTGTTGGTCGAGAAGAGAGTGAAGAAGGATGAATTCGAAAATTATGAGGTAGTACGGAGCTTTGATCGATTGGGGTTCGGAAGTGGTTTTAGATTTAGGAGGTGAGCACATCTACCAAGAAGAGGTGGTAGAGTGGATGTCAACTTTACGACGAGACGAAGGTCGATACAAGGGAGACTTCACATTGATAAGGCGCGTCAATGGGCACGAATTCCCGATGACAGCACGAATCATAAGGGATATTTATGGTGTGGACATTGGGGTAGGAATGGACAATGCCCGAGTGTTCAATTATGAGTACAAAACGGATGCGCAACTAGCGTTCAATGACCGAACCTGGGAAGGAGAATGGGCGACACAACTGATGGAGATCCTAAAGATCGATTATAATGATGCCGCAGGTTACACAGCTTATGCAAGGCGAGATTTGAGTCCAATGGCTAAAGTGTTGCATAAGATCATCACCAACAATGTACTTCCGAGAGATAGTGATTTGACAAAGATCAGACACAAGGAGTTGACTATTTTATATGCACTGATGACGGTAGAGCCGAGCCTTTCATTCGCATGGATAGTGATGAATGACCTATGGTCAATGTATGATACGAGAGAGAGGAAAATTATTCCTCACGGGTGGATTATATCGGAGTTTTTGAGAGCTCAATCGGCTATATCACCTATTTCCATCCCAAGAGCAGTCTCAGGCGCAGTCATCACAGCAGCCATGATCCAAAGCATCACCTTACGACAAATGGATCAAGGGTTCGAGATCTTTGACTCCGATACAGGAAAAGTACATGGGGAGCCATATGAGATCTAGGAAGCGGAGGCCTATCACTAGAATCAAGCCGAGTGGTTACACGCAGCCGGGTGAGGAAATGACATGTCCCAGGTTATTGCCCGATTGGATGCAATGAATTTGCGTCTAGGGAGTTTCCAGCAAGATGTGGTCGGTAGCACGGACGAGTTCCAACACTAGTTGGAAAATCAGACGAGTCGCATCGATGAGATTTACACTGGTGTGCGAGCTACGACATTCCAAAATGCCTTCTATAATCAGCAGCACTTGGCATATACGGATGAGGTGCTGGATAACATGAACTATAACGCCGGCCTGCCACACCAGCAATATGAAGACTACCAGTGGAGAACTTCAAGATGCTGAACATTGTGGAGCAAACGCCTCAATACTTTCCCGCCTATGGCCGAATCCCGACGACGACTCAAGGGGATAGCATGGTGCACCCGGGTAACACCTACTTGCCGGCACCATTAATGCAGGAAGATCAAGACCCCTTCGCAAATTCTTCGCGGGCATATTTGGACCACCTCCGCCGCAGTAGGTAGGTACCCCCGTTCCCTTTCTCGATTGACTTTATTTATAAGCTTTGGGTCATTTTCATTATCGAATAAGTGTGTTTCTTTTGAGCAATGATTAAGCGGGAATAGAGTTTAATAGATAGTTCGCTTAATTTCCCCTATAATTCCTTGGTGTTTGAGTTAGCGACCTAAAAATGATGATATTAGTTAGGTCGGTTTCAAGTATGAAGTTACAAGTAAATGAGTTTAAACAAGTTGCAAAGAGTCATGAACACTTGAATTCAAAGAACTAAACTAGCTTAAATGTAGGATATAACATGAAGTAATGATCAATAAATAACGAAAACTCTAATAGCTGCTATTAATTCGTGCAATAAGGGGGAGGAAGCGAACATGAATTTAGCCTCAATTCAAGTGTGGCCTAGTCGATTAAGGAGATCAAGTCTGAAGGGTACCATCATGCCTAGTCTCTTAAGGCCAACTGGTCTGGGAGCGGCTGACCTAAATCCTGCTACACGAATCAATTAGAAAGTCACATTAAACTTGAACGAAAAATATAGATATTGCATGAAAAATACTAAAAAGAAAGAAAAGAAAAATTAATAGATTTTGCAGCGAGGAAAAAGATGGTCCAGTGACCCATGTGAATTCAATTCTGTAACCTTGAGTGTAACAACCGGCACAAAATCAAGACTAAAACAATTCATTAAACAAATGCATTCAAAAGTATTTATGAATTTACATAAAAAGAGAAATACAAGAATACATGCTAAATACATTTATACAAAAAAAAATAAAAAAAATACATGATAATATCTTCAAAAATCTGCCCATAGGTAGTCCTTTTATAGAGTTTGACTTCTTTTTTTTTAAATTAAAACAACCTTACACTATCACCATCAAATGCTCATTCATCATACCCTTTCATTTCATCCAAATCCTTACTCAACCTCCACTTTGAAAGACCAAATTTTCTCTATAAATATAGAGCTCACTTCCATTCATTTTCACACCTCCAAAACACAAGAAAACTCTCTCATTTCACTCAAAAAAATCGGCCTAGGTGTCAACCAAAGCCAAAAGTTTGCAACTTTTGTTCTTTCAAGTGTTCTTCAAGTTTATTTCAAGTGTTGTTTGTGGAACCTTTCAAAATTTCAAATTCTACTTGATTTCATGCTTTTAATACCTCAAAGTAAGTAAATACTAACATACAACTTCTTGTATTTATGTTTATATAAGTCTTGCATAATAATATATAATCACCAACAACAACAAAGTTCATCAAAAAGCAAGTTATGAACATCTAACTTTCAGTTTTAAAGTTTGTTTCTTCAAATGTGTTTATAAATATATAAACACATAATGAAAGAATGAATAATATGAAAACAAGTTATATAAATGTGTTTCATAGCCTTTTATACATGTGGTTTTTGAATAAACAACAAGAATCACAAGTTGTTTCAAGGTTATGAAATCCGGATTTTTTTGTAGAAATATTACACCGACTTTGAAAAATTATAACTATTTTAAAACTTAACGAAATGATTTGATTCTTGTATCATTAGTTAGATTTATGTCTTAACTAAATATTTGATGGTTTTCATAATTTAATACGGATTTTTGAACCCCCAATAGTATTTGGGAACCGAAAAGTCTAACAGCTCAAAAATGGCCACCATATGGTTTTTAACGAGCATTTTCACTAACCTAAACACCTCGAAAAATGATTGTTTTTACGTTGAAAAATTCCTTGTATATAGTAGTTTTATGACTATGAAACCAAAGCCCAAATCGTTTTGGATCTTGGTCAAAAACAGCCACAAAGTAGGCCGAAAAGCCTCGATAAAAGCTGGAAAATTATATATATAAACTTGACGTTTTTATGTGGGTTTTATTTATAAACTTATTAAGTTGGGTGATTTAAAAACATAAAAACCAAGATACATGCACATTATCATTTATGGGAGTTATTAAGTCCCTCACATCATAAAGGACTCAGTTAAACATATCAAGTTCATCACAAGCCATCAACAAAACTTCCATTTTACGCTCATTTTGCCATCATATTTTACGGTGAGTTTTCATAGCCCATTATTAATTATTATTATTATTTTGGGGTGAGAATACATGTTCAAAATTTTATTTTATATGGACACAAGTACTTGAATCATTTTTCGTATTACATAAGATTGTTACTTCACCACCGCCCTCCATCATGAACCGTTAATTACTACGTATACGTGAATATTGTGGATAGATCTATTTGGGTTGACGCCCCCATCCGGGTTGGTCGCGCCAATTGTAAACGGATGCATAATTATTTGACAATTCTTGGTATTATGATATTGGATACCACACGGGCACTCATAAGTTAAGTTTCGGTGTCATGAGGCTTATTTTAATACTTAAACTCTATGATCCGTTTTTGTTTTATAACTCAAACGAAAGCTTGTGTTTCCATACAATGTCTTACTTATCGAGTAAACCTATGAGCTCACCAACTTTATGTTGACGTATTTAGCAACTTTTTCTCAGGATCTTAAGGGCCACATTCTGCATACATGGCAAAGGGTCGAATTTAAAAGTTTTTGGGAGTCACAGAGCATTTTATAACCAAACATGGAGATTTAATTGCTTAACTAGTTTATTTATTATTTTTGGTCATGTACTTTAATCTCCATGTTGTATAATATTATATATCAAGCAATGTTTAATGAAAAATTATGTTTACTATAAATTTGTGTTGATGATATGTAGTATGACTATTTGCCTTAGAAAAATTCAAACCCATAGACTTATCTTCTTACACCGTGTTAATTTTCTCTAAAATTCAAGATCATGCCACCACGAAGGATGAACACCGCGGAAATCGAGCAACTGGTAGCTCAAAGGGTAGCCGATGCCATCGCAGCTCTTGAAAGAAACCGCCAAAATGGATCCGGAAGCAGTGGAGTTGCTGTAGGAGCGGAAAATAACCCACGGGGTTGCAGCATCAAAGGCTTCCTAGGCTGCCAACCCAGGTATTTCAATGGCACGGAAGGCACCGTTGGCCTTACTCGATGGTTTGATTAACTGGAGTCCGTATTCCGAGTCAGCAACTGCGCTGAACAAAACAAGGTGAAGTTCTCCACTCATACGCTTCAGGATGGAGCCCTTACATGGTGGAACTCATATGTGCAGTCTGTCGGGATCGGCACGGCATATCTACTCCCATGGACTGATTTGAAAAGGATGATGACGGACGAATATTGTCCGAGAAGCGAGCTCCAAAAGATGGAGTCTGAGTTTTGAAATTTGACGATGAAAGGAATGGATATTGCTGGGTATACAAACCGTTTCCATGAGTTGAGCTTGCTATGCCCCGGAATGGTCACTCCGGAATATAAAAGGGTCAAGCGATACATCTGGGGACTCTCTCCTCAGATCCAAGGAAATGTGACCTCTTCAAACCCAACGATGATTCCGAACACCATTCATATGGCACATAACTTGATGGATCAGGTAGTACGTCAGGGGGTAACAGTTGCAAAGTCTAATGACCACAAGCGGAAATGGGAAGACCGCTTAGGAAAGAACTCGGGGAACCAACAAAAGAAGCAGGAGACCATCAAGGCCTACGTAGCTGGGTCTGAATCAAAGAAAAGCTACACTAGCACCAAACCCTATTGCAACAAGTGCAATTATCATCACAACGGACAGTGTACGAATCCCTGCGGCATGTGTAAGAGACACGGTCATCTAACCAAGGATTGCAAAGCTTCCAATCCCTGCACCAGCAACGGATCTCAAAAAGGGTGTTTTGAGTGTGGATTTGCTGGGCATTTCAAAAAGGATTGCCCAAAGTTGAATAACGTCGGGGGAGCTCAAGGAAGAGCTTTTGTCATGGGTAGTGGGAAGCAAGACAGAATCCCGATGTGGTCACGGGTACGTTTCTTCTCAACAACACTTATGCTTTTATTCTGTTTAATACCGGTGCTGATAGGAGCTTTATATCCAATAAGTTTAGTAAGAAGATAAATTCCAGTCTTACCCCATTAAGTTCCACGTATGATATAGAGGTTGCTGACGGTAAGACACTGAAAATGAATAACATAATTCGAGGATGTTCCTTATAACTAGTAGGTCAACAATTCAAAAGAGATTTATTTCCCGTCAAACTGGGAAGTTTTGACGTAGTTATAGGCATGGACTGGTTATTGAAGAACCATGGTGGTTTTGGTGTGCGATAAGAAGACGGTGTGCATACCCTTAGCCAACAAAAAGGTTCTAACTGTCCAACGCGAACGGAGAAACACCAAAGTGAGCATCATTTCTTATCTAAGGACCCTGAAGTGTCTGCGAAAGGGTTGATAAGCAATCCTAGTCCACATGACGGAAAAGGATCCGAAGGAGAAGCGGCTCGACGATATTCCTGTATTCCGTGAGTACCCCAACATCTTTCCAGAAGACCTGCCTGGACTCCCGCCATCAACACAATTCGAATTCCAAATCGACTTAGTGACAGGGGCGGTATCAGTGGCACGTGCTCCATGCCGTTTAGCCCCATCGGAAATGCTAGAACTGTCCAATCTGCTGCAGGAGCTTTTGGATAAAGGATTTATCAGACCGAGTTCGTCACCCTGGGGAGCTCCTGTATTCCGTGAGTACCCCAACATCTTTCCAGAAGACCTGCCTGGACTCCCGCCATCAACACAATTCGAATTCCAAATCGACTTAGTGATAGGGGCGGTAACAGTGGCACGTGCTCCATGCCGTTTAGCCCCATCGGAAATGCTAGAACTGTCCAATCTGCTGCAGGAGCTTTTGGATAAAGGATTTATCAGACCGAGTTCCTCACCCTGGGGAGCTCCGGTTTTGTTTGTAAAAAAGAAGAACAAAACTTTCCGGATGTGTATCGACTATCAAGAACTAAATAAGCTGACCATAAAGAATCAATACCCTCTCCCAAGGACCGATGACCTGTTTGACCAACTCCAAGGGCCGAGCTTCTATTCGAAGATTGATCTAAGGTCTGGTTATCATCAGGTCAAATTTCGCGAGAAGGATATTCCAAAGACAGCTTTCAGAACCCGGTACAGTCATTATGAATTCCAAGTGATGCCATTTGGACTGACCAATGCGCCAGCCGTATTCATGGACCTTATGAATCGGGTGTGTAAACCGTACTTGGACAAGTTTGTGATTGTATTCATAGATGACATCTTAATCTACTCATGAAACAAGGAGGAGCATGAGCAACATTTGAAGCTAATTTTGGAGTTGTTGGAGAAAGAACAACTATATGCCAAACTTTCAAAGTGCGAGTTTTTGCTAAGAGAAGTAAAATTCCTCGGTCATGTGATCAACAGTAAAGGAGTTCAGGTTGACCCTACAAAAATCAAAGCCATCAAGAATTGGGCAACTCCTAGAACCCCCACAAGGACACGCCAATTCCTAGGTCTTGCCGGATATTATAGGCGATTTATCAAAAATTTCTCAAAGATCACTGGATCTCTAACAGAACTGACCCGGAAGGACGTTAAGTATGATTGGGGTGATGACCAGGAGGCGGCATTCCAGTTAGTGAAGCACAAGTTGTGCAGCGCGCCTATTTTGTCCCTACCCGAAGGAAGCTAGAACTTTGTAGGTTACTGCGATGCTTCACACAACGGGTTAGGTTGTGTGTTAATGTAGAAGGATAAGGTCATAGCCTACGCTCCACGACAACTGAAGGTTCACGAGGTGAATTACATAACACATGACTTGGAGTTAGGAGCAATAGTTTTTGCCCTAAAAATTTGGAGACATTACCTATACAGTACGAAGTGTACTGTATTCACGAATCATAAGAGTCTTCAACACATCTTGAACAAGAATGAGTTGAATATGAGGCAGCGCCGTTGGATGGAGCTATTAAGTGGATTACAACTGTGAGATTCACTATCACCCAGGGAAAGCTAATGTGGTTGCAGACGCCCTGAGCCGAAAAGAACGAGCTAAGCCATTAAGAGTACGAGCCCTAGTGATGACCATACAACCAAACCTTCCTTCCTTAATTCATGATGCGTAAATGGAAGTTGTTTAGGAAGAAAATATAAAGAATGAAGTCCTGAGAGGAATGGATAAACAGTTTGAGATATGGGCTAATGGGAATCGATATTTCATGAATAGAGTCTGGTTACCTAGCTTTGGTGGAGTAAGAAATTCGGTTATGGATGAAGGACACAAATCAAGATACGCTGTTCACCCTGGATCCGATAAGATGTATCATGATCTCAAGGAGCTGTACTGGTGGCCTAACACGAAGGTTGACATTGCCACATATGTCTGCAAATGTTTAACGTGCTCCAAAGTTAAGGCAGAACATTAGAAACCATCTGGGTTATTGCAACAACCAGAGATTCCCCAATGGAAGTGGGAACGGATAACCATCGACTTCATAACGAAACTGCCAAAGACATCCAGTGGGTATGATACAATTTTGGTACTAGTCGACCGCCTTACAAAGTCTGCGCACTTTCTACCGATTAAAGAGACCGACAAGATGAATAAGTTGGCTCAAATTTACCTCAAGGAAGTCGTCTCTTGGCATGGAGTGCCTGTCTCAATCATTCCAGATAGAGATAGCAGATTCACATCCAGATTTTGGCAGTCATTACAGCAAGCTTTGGGTACAAACTTATACATGAGTACCGCATATCACCCTCAGACCGATGGTCAAAGTGAAAGAACGTTCCAAACGCTAGAGGATATGTTAAGAGCCTGTGTAATCGATTTCGGGAAAAGCTGGGATACCCATTTGCCTTTAGTGGAGTTCTCGTACAACAACAGCTATCACACGAGTCTTAAGGCTTCTCCATTTGAGGCACTATATGGACAGAAGTGTCGATAACCTCTCTGCTGGGCCGAAGTTGGGGATAGTCAAGTCACGGGCCCTGAGACATACTTGAGACCGCCGAAAAGATAGTGCAGATTCAGAATCGATTAAAAGTTGCTCGCGATCGTCAGAAGAGCTATGCAGATATGAAGCGGAAGTCTCGAGAGTTTCTAGTAGGAGAAAGAGTATTGCTGAAAGTCTCGCCATGGAAGCGCGTAGTATGTTTTGGAAAACGAGGAAAGCTGAATCGTCGTTACGTCGGGCCATTCAAAGTCCTGAAGAGAATTGGTCCTGTAGCCTAGCGGTTAGACCTACCGCCAGAGCTTAACAGCGTGCACAATACCTTCCATGTGTCAAACCTGAAGAAGTGTTTGTCAGATGAAGCACTTGTTATTCCTTTGGAAGAAATCCAGATCGATGATAAACTTCGTTTTGTCGAAGAGCCGGTAGAAATCATGGACCGTGAGGTGAAAAGATTAAAGCAAAGTCGCATTCCTATTGTGAAAGTCAGATGGAATTATAAACGTCGTCCAGAATTCACCTGGGAACGCGAAGATCAAATGAAACAGAAATACCCTCACCTCTCCTCAACTAACAAGACCCCTGAGGATACACGATAAAATTTCGGGACGAATTTCCCTTAACAGGGGGAGACTGTAACAACCGGCACAATATCAGGTTAGTAATCATAACTTAATCAGTAGTTATTAACAAGTTATAACCTAATCAGTGGTCATTAACAATTAATCAATGTGATTAACAAATTTCTTAAAGAAATTCATCTCAATTAGAAACAATTTCATCGGTGCGATGAAACGACAAATTTATTAATCCGATCGATTTACGATACGATGGATTAATTCAACTAAGTACATAATTAAATTAAGATTATTGACATTAATCATGCATTAATACACTTACTTAACATTAATTATGCAAGACTAAAACAATTCATTAAACAAATGCATTCAAAAGTATTTATGAATTTACATAAAAAGGGAAATACAAGAATACATTCTAAATACATTTATTAAAAAAATGAGAATACATTAATCTATCTTCAAAAATCTGCCCATAGGTAGTCCTTTTATAGAGTTTAAATTCTTTTTTTTTTATTAAAACAACCTTACACTATCACCATCAAATCCTTATTCATCATACCCTTTCTTTCATCCAAATCCTTACTCAACCTCCACTTTGAAAGACCAAAATGTCTCTATAAAATAGAGAGCTCACTTCCATTCATTTTCACACCTCCAAAACACAAGAAAACTCGCTCATTTCACTCATAAAAATTAGCCAAGGTGTCTACCAAAGCCAAAAGTTTTCAACTTTTATTCTTTCAAGTTTATTTCAAGTGTTCTTGGTGCAACCTTTCAAAATTTCAAATTCTACTTGATTTCATGCTTTTAATACCTCAAAGTAAGTAAATACTAACATATAACTTCTTGTATTTATGTTTATATAAGTCTTGCATAATAATATATAATCACCAACAACAACAAAGTTCATCAAAAACCAAGTTATGAACATCTAACTTTTAGTTTTAAAGTTTGTTTCTTCAAATGTGTTTATAAATATATAACACATAATGAAAGAATGAATAATATGAAAACAAGTTACACAAATGTGTTTCATATCCTTTTATACATGTGGTTTTTGAATAAACAACAAGAATCACAAGTTGTTTCAAGGTTATGAAATCCGGATTTTTTGGCAGAAATATTACACCGACTTTGAAAAATCATAACTATTTTGAAACTTAACGAAATGATTTGATTCTTGTTTCATTAGTTAGATCTATGTCTAAACTAAATATTTGAAGGTTTTCATAATTTAATACGGATTTTTGAACCCCCCAAATAATATTTGGGAACCGAAAAGTCTAACAGCTCAAAAATGGCCAACACAGGGTTTTTAATGAGCCTTTTCCGTAACCTAAACAACTCGAAAAATGACCGTTTTTACCTTGAAAAATTCCTTGTATATATTAGTTTTATGACTATGAAAACCAAAGCCCAAATCGTTTTGGAGCTCAGTCAAAAACAGCCACAAAGTAGGCCGAAAAACCTCGATAAAACCTGGAAAATTATATACATAAACTTGACGTTTTTAAGTGGGTTTTATTTATGAACTTGTTAAGTTGGGTGATTTAAAAACATTAAAAACCAAGATACATGCATATTATCATTTATGGGAGTTATTAAGTCCCTCACATCATTTAGGACTTGGTTAAACTCATCAAGTTCATCACAAGCCATCAACGAAACTTCCATTTTACGCTCATTTTGCCATCACATTTTAAGGTGAGTTTTCATAGCCCATTTTTAATTGTTCTTATTATTTTGGGGTTTTATTTTATATGGACACAAGTACTTGAATCATTTTTCGTATTACATAAGATTGTCACTTCACCACCACCCTCAATCATGAACCGTTAATTACTACGTAAACGTAGATATTGTGGATAGATCTATTTGGGTTGACGCCCCCATCCGGGTTGGTCGTGCCAATGGTAAACGGATGCATAATTATTTGACAATTCTTGGTATTATGGTGTTGGATACCACAAGGGCACTCATAAGTTAAGTTTCGGTGTCATGAGGCTTATGTTAATACTTAAACTATATGATTCGTTTTTGTTTTATAACTCACTGAAAGCTTGTGTTTCCATACAATGTCTTACTTATCAAACCTATGAGCTCACCAACTTTATGTTGACGTATTTAGCATGTTTTTCTCAGGATCTTAAGGGTCACATTCTACATACATGGCGAAGGCTCGAATTTACATGTTTTTGGTAGTCACGGAGCATTTTATAACCGAACATGGAGATTTAATTGCATAACTAGTTTATTTATTATTTTTGGTCATGTACTTTAATCTCCATTATCCGTGAACTCTATTATCAGACTGATTGTAAAATGATATTTTAATCTATGTATTTCGAAAACGTCTCATTTAGAGCTCGTTCATTATGATTATGCCTTTGTTTCCGCGACGTCACGCCTCGTTGCTAAGCGGGGTATCGGGGTGTGACATTGAGCTAAAAGGATAATAGTGGTGAGGAGTTTTTGAGCAATTATCGTCATAACACCATGTTGTATCTGAAATAACGTAGTTTGTGTCTTTGAATGTCAACGTGTTTATGAAGGCTAGTAATTGTTTAAATGAGTTCCTGGCATCTTTCACGCTTGTTAAGCCCGATACATTTAAAAGTCTGATTTTCATTGCTTGCTCCGGACGACCAAGAATTAAGTTGGGAAAGTTTGATCAGGTTATATTTATCCATGTTTATAAAGCGTAAAAATTGTTTTTTTTAAAGAAATGGTGTCGTAGAATGTGCTACTATTGATTAAATTCATTGCGTGTGTAGGTGACTAATTTGAGTCCAAATTGGCAAAAATTGAGAAAAATCAGAAAAAATTTTAGAGAGCCAAGCGCAGAGGGGTGCGCAGCCCTGCTCCCCAACCACGTGCTGGACAGAATGAATTATGCTGCCAAAAGACGGAATTTAGCACAGGCGCAGGGGGGCACAGGCCTGCGCCTACGGCTGCGCCCAACCCTTTAAAATAATTTCAGAGCCGTTTTTAGGATTCTAAGTAGTTATCTATAAATACCAAGGAAGAGAGATGAAAAAGGGTCGCGTTTTGAGAGAGAAAAGCTTAGAAAAGGTCCCGTTTGAGCGAATACGAGTACGAAGAACACACGAGCCAAGTTACGACAGTATAATGAAGATGAACTCACAACTTTGGAGCTTTGCATCAACCATGTCCGGCTAAACTCGCGATAATCATTCTCAGAGAAAGCATCACTCTAAGTGTTTTAGTTTAATGAACGATTTGTTTGTTTGCATGTTTTGCGGTTTATGCTTTGATTGTGAACAATTGATTGTTATTTATTTGGTTGCGTTTCGCAAGATCGTTCGTTGGTTATTTATTATTCGTGCCGAGTTATTTGTGTAATTAAGACGAGTAATCAAAGTAACACGCGCTATGCCCTAGATCATGTGACGGTTTTAATAACAATTATAAAAAGGTTATGTCTATGTAATCTTTATATCGTTTATGAATTAAACACGAAGTTTGATGTGGAGAATGGTTATATTCGTTAAAGTATTTAATCAAACAACTAATTAAGTCTCTTTCCTATCGCGCAAGTAATCAATTTTATAAAAGCAAACAATAATCCTTATAGTCAAATTTCACTAAACTGAAAAATCGGGTTCTTATAGTCAAATTTCACTAAACGAAAAAATTAACTTGATGATTTTTTTGAAAAAAATAATATGGAGGAACGAAAATACAAAAAAATATGAAAACACATTGGTTTTTTTAATAATAAATCATTATTATATTAAACTTTTTAAAAACATAAATAATTATCAAAAATACCAATGTTTACATGGGTACATAAGCTAGTTAAATATAATAAAAGCCTCTTTGTAAATAGGAATAATTTACTTTATGGAAAATCTTAATTTCCTAGACTTTGAGGGGAGTGCTTGGACAAATCCTTCAATTTAGGCATAGGTATAAACAGTATTTTTTTTTTCCTAGGGTTTTGGTAGCAATCATCTTATGTGTGTGTTTCTTAGTGTAAAAGTTCGTAGAGATTGAGTGACTAAATTCTCTCATTGTAATCTTCACATTCTTAATAAAAATTCGTTTGGATGATTGTATTTGAGTGCAAAATACACTGGGAATCAAAGTTATCACATGGCAATATGATCGTCATTTAAAACATGATGGCTTCACCGACAAGTACACCCTTGTTCACAAAATCAAAGCCATAACACTTGTACCCATGTCACCTAGTCAAGTTTATAAGGATCAAGTCCAACTTCAAAGGGATGCCAAGAATAGAGCGAGTGAGCCCAATGAAAATAATGAACATAAAAAAGAAGGTTCCAATGAAAAAAGGAAAGATAAAAAATGTTGTCGAAAAAGAGAGTCAATATTGTGGCATGGCAAAAAAGAGCGACATTAAAGAAGCCTTAAATTCTGAGATTTCGTTTGTATTTCTTTTGAGCGACATTATATCTCTTTTGTAGGATTTTGAAGATGTGTTCCCTAATGAAGTTCCCAATGGATTTCCACCAATTCGCAGGGTTGAACACCATATTGATTTCTTTCTTGGGGCATCTATTCCATATAAGCCCACATATAGAACAAGTCCAGAAGAAACAAAAGAGTTGCGAAGGTAAGTTGAGGAGTTACTTGCAAAAGGATGGGTCCAACAAAGCATGAGCCCTTGTGTCGTCCCATTTTTATTGGTACCAAAGAAGGATGGATCATGGAGGATGTGCGTTGATTGTCGTGCCATCAACAATATCACGGTAAAGTATCGTCATCTCATCCCTTGATTCGATGATATGCTTGAGGAATTGCATGGCTCCAAGTTGTTTTCTAAAATTTATTTAAAGAGTAGATATCACCAAATTCGCATGAAAGATTGTGATGAATGGAAAACAGCTTTCAAAACCAACAAACATGGGTTATATGAATGGTTAGTCATGCCTTTTGGTCTAACTAATGCTCCTAGTACATTCATGAGATTAATGAACCATATTCTGCGTGATTTTATTGGCAAGTTTGTTGTTGTTTAACTTGATGATATTTTGATTTATTCCAAGAATTTTAATGATAATCTTGGACATCTAACGTGTGCTTTGAGTGTGCTTAGGAAAAAGAGTTATATGGGAACTTGACGATGTGAAAATTTTTGTACCGACCACGTTGTTTTCCTTGTATATGTGGCAAGTTCACAAGGAATTTCATTGGATGAAGAAAGGTGAAGGCCATTCAAAATTGGCCAACTCCAAAGAGTGTAAGTGATGTAAAAAGTTTTCATGGTCTTGCAAGTTTTTGTCGTTGATTTGTGAAAAATTTTAGCACCTTAGCATCACCACTCACTGAAGTCATTAAAATGAATATTGGTTTTAAATTGGGCAAAGAGCAAAAGCAAGCTTTTGAAAAACTTAAGTTTCACTTAACTCACGCTCCCTTGCTTTCTTGGCCAAATTTTGATAAAACCTTTGAAATTGAGTGTGATGCAAAAGGTGTTGGAATTGGAGTAGTTTTAATGCAAGAAGGCATATTTTAGTGAAAAGTTGAATTGTGCAACTTTGAATTTTCCCACTTATGACAAAAAGATGTATGCCTTGGTTCATGGACTAAAATCTTGGCAGAATTATTTGTGGGCCAAAGAATTTGTAATTCAATCTGATCATGAGTCCTTGAAGTTTCTAAAAGGGCATCAAAAGCTCAACAAGAGACATGCTAGATGGATTAAGTTTCTTGAGACATTCCCATATGTCATCCGACTCAAGAAAGGTAAGGAAAATATTGTCGCAGATACACTTTCACAAAGGTACTCTCTACTCTCTTCTCTTGACTCTAAAATTCTTGGATTCAAACAAATCAAAGAATTGTATCGTGAAGACGTTGACTTTGGTATGATTTTCCAAACTTGTGAAAGAACCTCTTTTGAAAAATTTTCCATACATGAGGGATTTTTGTTCAAAGAATCAAAACTTTGCATTCCAAACACGTCTTTACGTGAACTTTTGGTTCGCGAGACACATAGTGGAGGCCTTATGGGTCATTTTTGTATGGCAAAACCTTCTAATATATTTCAAGAACATTTCCTTTGGCCAAAAATGAAAGTAGATGTCGAGAGAGTTTCTGAAAAGTGCTTTTTTTGTAAACAAGCCAAATCAAAGGTTGAACCTGATGGATTGTACACCCCTCTTCCTATACCAAGTGAACCATGGGTTGATCTTTCTATGGAATTTGTGTTGGGTCTACCAAAAACTAGAAGTGGCAAAGATTCAATTTTTGTTGTTGTTGACTGGTTTTCTAAAACGGCTCATTGTATTCCATGCAATCGAACCAATGATGCGTCACATATCTCCGATTTGTTTTTCAAAGAAGTGGTTAGATTGCATGGCATGCCTAGAACTATTGTCTCCGATTGGGACACCAAGTTTTGAGTTAATTTTGGAAAACTTTGTGGGAAAAGCTAGGGACAAAGCTTTTGTTTTCAACAACTTCTCATCCCCAAACCGATGGTCAAACTGAAATTGTGAATCGTACTCTTGGTACTTTGTTACGATTGATAGTTGGAAGAAATGTGAAAACATTGGAGTAATGCTTACCTCATGTTGAATTTGCATATAATCAAAATGTGCATTCTGCTACTAAGTTTTCACCATTTGAAATGTGTATGGATTTATGTCATTAACCCCTATGGATTTAACTCCTTTGCCTGTGAATGAACATTTGTATTTAGATGGCAAAAAGAAGGCTGAATTTGTCAAACAGATCCATGAGAAGGCAAAACACAACATCGAAGAGCGAACAAAGAAGTATGAACAGCAAGCAAACAAGGGCAAAAGAAAAGTGACTTTTGAACTTGGAGATTGGGTGTGGCTTCATTTGCGGAAAGAAAGATTCCCAACAAAGTGAAAATCAAAGTTGATGCCTAGAGGAGATGCACCATTGCAAGTTTTGTAGAAAAGTAATGACAATGCTTACAAACCCGATCTTCGCGATGAGTAGTCTTCGATGTTGCTGATCTAAGACCATTTAATGCAAGTGACGATTTAAGGACAAATCACTCTCAAGAGGGGAGGAATGATGAGAATTCATCTAATGGTAAAAAAGATGAAGATCCATTAAGATGGAGGATGAGGCCAATCACAAGATCCAAGTCCAATATGTTCAATGACGCTTTCAATGGATTGATTAGATCTTGACGTATTCATGCACTCGTTTCTTCACAAAATGACCAAAAAAGCTTCTTGATTATAGTCCAAGTCAATGACCAAGATTTGTCTTAGACTTGGTAGCCCAAGTTGTGTTTGTTTCATCCACATATTGCCCATGTCTAAAAAATTCGGAGAACTCTACACATGACCCATGTTTTAGCCATTTGTCAATTATTTCAAGTCCAAATGGAGTTAAATCAAAGTCCACTTCAAGCTTAATCATTTTCTTACATTTTTTAAAGAATAATAAGGCCCAAAATATGTCAAACCCACCTTCAACATTCTGCCCACACCATTGTCCATGTTCAATGAACTTGTCAAGTTAATTAGAAGGCATTTTGAATGTCAAGATTTGATGACAAGGCATTTTGAATGGTTCTCACATCATGACCATTTAATTCGAGATATCAAAGGATGGAGGGGGTTACTTTCAAGTTTCATAGAACCAAGACACTTTCTAGAAGATTCAAATGGTGGATTTACCGAATTGTCCTTTTGATAAGTAGTCTTTCTTATTTAACAACTTATCGTGATAAATTTAGTTTCTTATCTAGATATGTACTAGCACTTATATTTTCTTCTACAAATAGGGACTCATTATAATCATTTGGGATCATCCTTGAAGTGAGTAAGTTTGTGAGTTTTTAATTCTTATTGTTCATTGTGAACTTTTAGAACTTATCAAGTTTCTAGTTGTGGCTTTCAAAACTTATCAATGAACGTGGTGGGGTTGATTGTGGCGTTTTTATACCAAGGTTCTTGTCTTTTTCTATAGGCAACAGGTCACGGTTTTACCACTTATACCAAGGTTCTTATCTCTTTATAGAAAACAGGTCTCAGAATGTATCAACGTGGAACAACCAACAAAATGATCGGGAAAATGTGATCAATCTCACGCTCTTTAGGAGAGATCACATCACATCACACACCAGCACTATCACTCTCTTTTTTTCATCAGTTTCTCTCTTAACTTCACTAATTTTTGCAAAGAAATTTTTCTCAACACATTCTCTTTTTTCATCATCATTTTTCACTTTCTTCTCCCTCAACACACTTTTCTATATTCCTGCACTTGTTGTGGGCTTAATGAAACAAGAACCACTTTGTTTTCAAGTTTTTTGAGCGTATACTGATTACGAAAGCCATCATAAATAACTTTCCTATCAAATTTCCAAGATCTTCCAAGAAGTACATGACTCACTTGCATTGGTACTACATCACACATCTCTTCTTCGTTATACTTACTAATGGAAAATGAGATCAAAGCCTGCTTAGTCACTTTTACTTCTCCACATTCTTTCAACCATGGAACTTATACAGTTATCGATGTTTCAATGTGCGAAAATTTAGCTTCTCAATCACCTCGTTACTTACAACATTTGTGTTAGATATATAATTTCCATCATGTGGTTTCATTTTGTAATAGTTTGTGTTTAATTAATTTCCACGTATTCTATTTCTTTATTTGTAATATTTTCTTATAGTTAGAAAGTTGAGGGGTGTTTTGTGTCAATCCCTCAAAGTTATCCAAGGCATTTAAATGAATGTACCGCTTAGGGTTTCACACCCATGCATCATTTTTATTTTGAACATTATACTGTAAACGACGGCTTTTCATTCTCTCTGGAATAGACATCGATTGAGTACTTCATTCTCTTTGTCTTTTTGCTTGAATCATCATTTTATATTACTGGGTGCTTGATTATTGTTTGGGACCACTACAACAATTGGTATCAGAGCCATTGAAGTGAATTTCAACTGATTTCATCAACCTTTGAGGCCAGTTCATCATGACTGTACATCACTCAAAAACTCACGGTTTTCCTTCTATACCCTTTCAAATCTTCTGGTTTTAAGTATTTTAATGTTTCATATTCATCGACTATTATTCTAGTACAAATTTCGAGCATATCTGTTCAATTTTACATGTTTTCAGTGTTTATTTAGTTCAAAACCGAATCTGAACTGGTCTTCGTCTTTTTCACTGTTTTTAAAAACCACTGATTTGGGTGTGTTTGGTTCCTTGTTTTGCATAAAATTTGTTTCTAAATTAAAACCGAGCACTTACATACCATTTTTAGGCGTCAAAAGTCATTTTTATAAAAATTTGGGTTTGTGTTCTTCACTTGATACTGTACTATTGAAAAGAAAAATTACTCTAAGTGTAATCTCGGATCCTAACTTCGGATCCTATTTCAGGTGATACAACTTCGTATCAAACAGTAATTCGGGTCTATCATCCAAACTTCAAATCATAAAAGTCTACATCTTCAGTTCTTTAAATTATTCATCCGAACTTCGGATCAATCAAAGTTTCGGATTATCATCTTCTCGGGTCCCTAATATCAAAATACCAGTCAATCAAAATTTGGTCCCACCCGAACTTCAGATCCTATTTTAGCCGGTTCACTTTCAAGTGCTCCTCGGTCTCACTTCATCCGAACTTCGGACCATCATCCGAACTTCGGTTATTATTGCCAATTTTCAGTTTCCACTTCAAAAGATCACTTCTTCAACTCAGCACTCACCATCCACTTTCATTATATCAAGAGAAGCTCTTGTACTGGGGTCAGATAACAGACCACCAGTTCTCTATCCCGATGACTATGAGCAATGGAAAAAGCGATTCCTCAAATTTATCAGCATGCAACCAATGGGTCATCTCTTGATCCAGTTTATTAATGAGGGACCAACTATTTTCTACTCAGACATTCCAGCAGTTTCATCTGTTGTTCCTCCAATTTCAGCAGCCAAGGAAGTTTGAGGACCTCAGGATGAGGAAGAAAGAGAGAGACAGGCAACAGACCACAAGGCAGAATACATTCTATACCAGGTCCTTCCCACTGATATACTCGTCAGTGTTGACACTAAAATGTCAGCAAAGGATATGTGGGATGAACTTGAAATGCAAATGCTTGGGGCCGATTTGAACGACAGGGCTAAGATTGAGGAAGCCAAGGCTAACTTCTCCGAGTTCTGGGCTAAATATGGAGAATCCTTACAGTGCACCTTCACCAGATTCTGCACTGTTCTCAATGAACTGAACAAGCTCCACATCAACAAAGACTAGGATGATATCAACATCCATTCTTATCTTCTCTGGCTCTAGAATGGGGTATTGCTTGTAGGGCAACAAAAAGAGCTCTAGAAATCAGTGAGGTTTCCATCAGTGTGTTGTTTAAAGAACTGAAGAATTACCAAAGAGATGTAGATGCTCACAAATAGATGGCCAACACTGTGGCTTCTCTGTTGCTGACTGCCATTCCTTGCTTTACTATCAAACAAAACACATGTCCTGAGCCACTGCCAACTCCATCTCCTACACCCTACTCCAACCAAACTGGTTCCTCCTCCCAATACCCATATGCTTTACCCCAGATATCTGAGCCCTTGGATGTAGAAGAGGCTGATATACACGAACAAATAGCCTTCTTATCGAATCGCCTTCAACAAAAGTGATTCTATTAGAAGAAGACCAACATTCAGCTCCAATATGACACTAGCCAAAGGAGGTATCCTGATGACAGGACATATGAAAGGAGAGAGGAGAGATATGATAGGAGAATAGATGACTAGAAGAGAGATGACAGAAGGGAGAGGAGAGACTATCGAGATGATCGCCGCTATGAAAGGCACGACGATAGAATGGATGATGACAGGCAGAAGACTCACCGACGTTAGGACAGCCGGCACTCCCACCACGCTGAAAAGAGGCCCGAATAATGAGATGATCGGTTAAGGACTGATGAGCCCAAATCAAATGACGACCGTGGTTGCTACAAATGTAGGAAACCCGATCACTTTGCTCGAGAATGCAAAAATCAGTTCGAGCGTGACCTGGGCTACTATGCACGAAAGGTAGCGTTCTTGAAGAAGAGGGCTGATGTTATGGCCCTTGAGACTACTGGGTAGATGATGAGTCTGATGATCAGGAAGAGAGGGGTCGGAACTGCTATATTGTAACAGCTTGTAATTTATAAAATATAAATTATAGCAACAAACTTTGGATATTTAAGTAATTTTTCCTAATTGTGTTTAATTATGTGAAATATGTGCCTTGTACATAATTAGTTATAATAAGTTATAATTAATTAAGGAAACTTGCTTAAATTAGTTAAGAGAAATGTAAACAATTAAATTTAGCTAATTGAAAGGTTAAAGACTTGAGAATAATAATAATAGACTAAAATAATAAAATTAGTCTAAAAAGACAAATATTAGCAAAAAGAAATACCTGCTTGCTATTTCTTGCATTTAAACTACAAAATAAGGACAAGTAATGGTAAATATAGTAATTCATTAAGGGAAAATAAGTCTTTTTCTAATTGGGGCTGAAATTTCGAATTCAACAAGGGGGGTAATGGCTGAAAATTTGTTCATTTTTCTCATTCTCCCCAAAATTCAGATTTTTGAAGGTTTGAGAGCCTCTCTCTCTAAAAACTTCTCTCTAAGATTTCTCCCAATCTACTTGGCCAAATCTTGAGTTCTTTATGTCATTGGAAAGCTCTTAAGGAGTACTACAAGATTCTGCAATTGCATTTTGAGTTTCGTTCGGATCTGAGGTAAAAACACCCCATAAACTCTTCGTTTTTTTGGAAATTATGCAAAAATCAGAATTTCCGATTCAGAAACGTTTGAGGCTGTTTTTGCACGAGTTTAGGACTCGATTTTTTGCTTGGAAATCATCTGCAAGTGTTCTAATACCTGGAGCAAGTTTAGTTTCGTGTTTTTCTCTTCTTTCTTCTAGGTTTAAGCCTAAAAACGCAGCTCTTTTTGCTGTTGTGCTGTCGATCAGAAAACAGAAAAAATAGGCTGTTTTGGGAGTTTAAATGAGCTGAAAATGCATTAGAAATAGACCCAATCTGATCTTAGACATGTCTCTTAATGTTCTTGTGAGTTTTGACCTGAAACGATGGCTTAAAGGCTAATATATTGGACAAAAACTCGAAGACAGCAGCAGCCCTCGGCTAAGCTGCTGTCCGAGAATTAAATTGGTGAAAAACCTGATTTTTTTTTGCTGCTATGTGGCTTAAAATTGACCCAAATTTGCTTGGCTATGTCTTGTGTGTGAAATGGATTTGTATTGGGACCAAATTAATGCAATTATCAGTTTTTAAAAGTTTAGAAATGGTCCTTAATACTCTCGGTTTTGGACAGCCTTTTTTAAGGCTTTTAAAACTGAATTTTTGCTCTATAAATGTTGGTAAATGCTTGAATAGGTTAAAGGGACTTGTGTACATATTTTATTATGCCATTGGACTTGATTTTGAACCTGAAAAAGACTTGGACAGAAAGAATAGAAACTCGGCCATATAAGTATGTGAGGCATGAATCAGGAACAAGTTCGTGAGGCTTTATAAGTTCGTGAGGCTTCATAAGTTCGTGAGGCATCTTAAGTTCGTGAGCCATGAACTTTTGAGGATAAGTTCGTGAGCCATAATTAAGTTCGTGAGGCATGAATAAGTTCCTGAGGCATGATGTAACATCCTCTAATTTGATATGATAATTAAACTACTAATTATATACTCAACTAATGAATTAAGTGATTTATGCATGTTAATAAATATGTAAAAAAATTAAAAATTTTATCATTTAAGAGAATATATAGTAATGTTAAATTTCAAACCTATAAATAGGTAAACTGGACTTACATATATATATATATATATATATATATATATATATATATATATATATATATATATATATATATATATATATATATATATATATATATATATATATATATATATGAGTCCGGTTAATTCATACATTGCTATAATATTCTCAAATTTAAAATACTACAAAAAACCAAGTAAAGTGCCAAATGAATTATATCTAGTTGTTTAGTTATGTCTTAAATTAATCTCTTAGCCACAAGCTTTATTTACTTGTATTATGTGCTTCATGTTTTGTAATGTACAAGTCTTAAAGCCATGAGTACAAATGCCTTAAGCTTATTACCAAGTATTGGTAATTGACGGTATGGCGAATAATTTATATAAGTGGCAAAAATCAGAGAAATGGGATACAGGGGTGCTAGTTGACACTTTGATCCCAATGGGGGGTTGTAAAAGGCCCCAATCGTAAAGCCCCCCTTCTGATTTCCTTCCTTTGCAACTTCCTGCACTTACACACACACTTGAAGAACTCTTTAGGGCTGGAATTTGAGGACCAAGTTGTTAAGAAGATTGAGGTGTTGTGCAACTAAACTCATCAAACTTAAGGTATAAATCTCCTCCCATGGTATGTTCATCCTTATCCTTTCCTCTAACCTAGACTCATATGTGGCAAATGATGAGGAACCATAATAAGGTGAGCCAATGATTATTAGTAATCGTTGGATGTATTTCTGAACTTACAAATGCAAGAAAGCATCTAAAAGTTATAGAATTGAAATTGATGGAGTTTGGAAATCCTTGGATTAAGTCCAAGGATTCAATTAGTGAAATAGTGGATTCCATGAGATTAAATGTTAAACTATGTTCCTATATGTTTATATACATCAAACATAGCATAAAATGAAGTTTGGAGGTGTTTTAATGGGTTTAAAATGAGTTTGGAATGAAAGGGTACGAGCAGAGTAATAAAATACATTCCAGCATGTTTCGACTCGTCGAGTCATACCCTTGACTAGTCGAGTCACTCTCAGATATGGCCATTTTTCAAAAGATAAAAATGTGCATATCTAATTGGCATACATAATTACATGTTTATTTTACTTATGACATTGTGCATATCTAATGGGCATCATCCTCTTATATGATGCATTGCACTGGTTTTATTATACTGCCCTATTGGCGGTCCATTACTTGATCATGGCCTATGGCCAGTATACCTTACTTGATACCGTTCCGTACTTATATTCACTTTCATGCTACACTTGGAGATCGTTCACTTCATGTTTTACATGATCACTTTTGATTACCCTATTGTGAGTTATGCTCATTATTATTGGCCTCACTGGACGTCCAGAACTCCAGTTTATCATTATTATTATTATTAGCGCCTTACTTTGTGTTTGTGCGTATAAATTCCTACACCACATGAGCTCGTAGGTAGGTGACCGGACATGGAAGCCGGTTGGAGTTGCGTAGCTGGACATGGATTCACAGTTGTTGGCAACGGCGGGTTAGCGGGTCATGTACCGCAACCTATGCAAATTAAAGGGCTATGCCGATACCGTTTTATTAAAAATATATTGCACTTGTCATTTTATAATCATTTTAACATTTATACATGTTGTATGTTTTGCACTCCATATCGATCTAGTAACTCACTTAGCAAATTTTATTTGCTAACCCCTCACATTACATGTATTACAGGAGAAGTTAGTAAATGCAAGGAGTTTGCCGGGTTTGGTCCCAAGACTTAGTTAGGCAGCTTTGAAGTAACTTCTGGTATCGTTGCAATTTATGGTATGAATTTTGGGGTAAAATACTTACTAGGCTATTAAATGTGCACTTGGATGCACTTGATGTCTATTGGTTGATAGCAGTGTTAGTAATTACTTAAGAGTATTTCGTAAATTCATCTTATGTATCAATGTAATGGTTTATAAACAAACAGGGATATTGACTGTGTGCGAACGGGTCATGCCTGATTTTCTTTAAAAAGCATGGTAATTATGATTAATTTACTGTAACCCCATTAGTGATTATATTACGTTGATATGGGTGTTTCACATGAATAAGTTCATGAGGTATGATTGGACCTTACAAATGAACAAATTGTGAATTTGATGTATTTTGACTTGATAAAATCGAATTTATGTAATTGACCTGCTGTTCCAACT
The DNA here is from genome assembly GCA_020465985.1 of Centrapalus pauciflorus. Classification (NCBI taxonomy): domain Eukaryota; kingdom Viridiplantae; phylum Streptophyta; class Magnoliopsida; order Asterales; family Asteraceae; genus Centrapalus; species Centrapalus pauciflorus. Next base: position 25,174 of record JAANYP010007312.1, on the reverse strand, counting down.
GTTGGGCCTCATTGGGCCTAATGGGCCTGATTAATGCTCTTTAATCGCCTAAACATGCACCACTTGATCCATTGACTTTGGGACTAAACTCAAAACAGGAGAAACACTTGTTTTATTGTTATGGACCCTTAGAAACTGAAATGACCTTCTTGGCCTTGCTGTAATTGAAAATGACCTTGAACGGACCTTAAATGGGCTTGACTAGCCTATAAAAGGACAACCATGTCTTAACGACCTAGTTATGAATTGTAACATGACATGTGCACTAAGGACATCAAATGGCCCATGTTTGCCCTTGGTTGTCCCTAAGTATTCTGCCTTGGTTAAGAGTTGGCCGAGAATGGCGTATTTGGCCTAGGTAATTGGCCAAGGTTTAGGCCATCGCCCTAAAATCTTAACCTACTTGACCTAAGACTTTGGCTACTCACTTGTGGGACTAAAATATGCCTTTGACCTGTATTTGACCTGCTATGCCTTGCTAGAATCTGAAATGGCCTTAATTGTCCTAGTTAAGGCCTAGAATGGAGGCCGCGACTAGGCTGACTAGGCTAAACACTTAGGAACAGGTGCTGCATGTTCCTTGATTTCTTATTAGTATGTTAGGAACTTACGTTTGACATTGCTGAAACTGGACAATTGATACGCCTTGAACTGCATGCTCACTTTTACATTCTATGTAATTACTTGGCATGCTTGCTGCTTGCTTGTTTATTGGTACATTTGCATCTGCATACTGCATTAACAACTCTGCCCAAATGCAAGATCTCCATTCACAGGAAGGAATTCTGCGGATTCCTACCCTATCTGCCCTAGGGATGAGTTCGGTACCGGACCGGTACCGAACCGGTGGGTACCAATAATTTTTTTGTACGATTAAAGGTACCGAATACCGACCGAATTTAATTGACCGGTACCGGTTCGGTACCCGTTTCCATATGCTTCCCATAGGGCTTCGACCTTACACATGGGAATACAGATTGGGCTGATCCCTCAATCTTTTGCTGTCTCTGACGTGTTGCCTTGCCGACATGAGCTGATAGTGTGTTATATATATGTGGTAACTATCAGAACTCTGTTAACTCACTAAACAGTGGTAGCTTACTCTGTCATGACAATTCTCTTATCAGGAAAAGCTGATAAGGGCAAGAACAAAGCAGGTAGTTCGTCCCAGGTAAGTGAACCTGGATCCTTAATGATAGCAGACTTTTTGGACCTAGTTGTTGATGCCTATTTTTGACAAGGATATTTGCGGTCTCGAGTAACTTGTTCAATCTTCCGCACTCTGATTGATGATTCTAGAAGCTAGAATAGACCACCATTATATATTTGCATATTTGTACTTAATATATCGTAGAGTAACTTGAATCAGGCATTTGGACCTGTGGTATCAAACACTTGTAATACTTAATTATTACTTAATGCATTGCCAACTTGAAATTTTATGACCTGTACTGTTTGTGATAACTTGGGTGTTACATATATGGTTGAGAGAATTAAGTCTGCGAATTGTACTACTACCTCTGACACCGAATCAGACAAGTCTGTAGAGGGGGAGAACATTGAAGAATCTACAGCCTGTTTGAAGGGCAAATCCGAGGATTTAGAATGCTCGACATCAGACTCTGAGTCAAATGAGGTACATTCCCTTTACTTTTCATCAGTCATTAAATGCTAAATTTGTAAATAATGAATGTAAATGGCACACACAAATGCTTGAGGTAGAAGCAAAATATAACGTTGAAAGATAAAAGTGTGTCAAAGCGGAAAAATTGGCTCAATCACTAAAAGAAAAACATCTGACACGTTTGAAAAAAACTGGTTAAACGAGCAAAGTCTGGTCAAAAGGTTTTTACGTGAAAAAGTAATGACTAAGGATAGGAACACTTCACTTAAGAATTGTATTGATACAATTACTGAGGTAAAGAGTTCATTGAAGTCAGAACTATTTGTTCTTACAAAACGATTAGAGTCTTTAAACGTGGAAAACTTAGAAAACAAGAGAAAGTTTAAAACGACTGAACAAGAAAGAATAGGTTTGTACTGACGGATCCAAACCCTTGGTGATGAATTTCTAAACGGGTTCAGACTGCACAAACTATTCATCTAAATCAACCAAAAGAAACTATGTATTATCGTTCCAAAGAAGGAATCGTTTTAAAATTCCTAAGTTTTTGAAAAAGGCTCAATCTGTTTTAACAATGTTATTTGATAGAAGGTATATGGGACGTGGATATCAGGCCTTCTTTGATCACTCATCAGAAGAGATGATAAGGGCAAGAGCAAAGCAGGTAGTTCGTCCCAGGCTAAGTGAACCTGGATCCTTGATGATTGCAGACTTTTTGACCCTAGTTGTTGATGCCTATTTTTGACTAGGATATTTGCGGTCTCGGGTAGCTTGTTCAATCTTCCGCACTCTGATTGAATATTCTAGAAGCTAGAATAGACCACCATTATATCTTTGCATATTTTGTACTTAAAGTATCGTAAAGTAACTTGAATCGGGCATTTGGACCTGTGGTATCAAACACTTGTAATATTTAATTATTACTTAATGCATTGCCAACTTGAAACTTTATGACGTGTACTGTTTGTGGTAACTTGGGTTTTACAAAGTTGGTATCAGAGCAGCAGTTTAATCATCGGACTTGCCACCCGATACTTAAACTCTGGAATGATATGGACTATGTGACTTTGAATTCCCGAACAAGTCACCGAGGCCTAGGGTAACCTAATTAGTAAAAGACTACCCACACAGCTTGACCTAAGATAGGAAATTGATGAATGTTAGGTCGGGGAACGGGAAATGACTGATTGCTTGATACTGAACTGACTATGTGCTTACTTGATTAATTGATCACATGATATGTAATTATTATGTGATTACTTGATGTTGGCATTATGCTATGTGGATGTGCTTATCTGAACTGAGCCAGGAAATAAGGTTTATTTCCTTTATACATTCAGCCAATGGCTGATAAGAACACTACTGTTACTGGTACCTCCAATGTTGATAAAGCTGCAGATGCTGCGGTTGATCAGCATAAAGAACATGTTCATGTAGAAGACTCAGGTACTGACCCTGAGAACACTGCTAATGAATCTAGCGGCACAGCCTCGCCTGTACCCCCTCAACAGGCTCAACTATATGCTCTCGTTCAAAAGCTAAATGAGGATAATCGTAGGCAGATGCAGCTAATGTTGGATAGGAATCGGCTTCAGACTGATATGTCAGTTGAGAATAGATTCAAGGAAATCAAGGATTTTGTTTCCAAGGGTAAAGTAGCCACCGGGCAAACTGACGAAGAGAAACACCGTGAGATCGACTTTAAGCGTCGTGAGGAAGAAGTTAGGTTACGGGAACTTAAGTTACAGGAATTGGAGTTGAAGCATAGGGAGGATATGTTAGCAAAGCCTAAGAAAACCCGAAAGAGGAAGCATACACTTGTGTCCTCTGAAGAAAATAGTGAGACTGACTCCTCCGACCACCATGTCAAGGTGGGACGAGAGTAATCTTTCACTGACTTCAAAAAGTGTGGAGCTCGTACTTTTGCTGGGTCATCTGATCCAATAAAAGCAATGGACTAGGTAGCCAACGTGGAGAAATCCTTCAACCTCTCCAAGTGTTCGGAAAAGGACAAGGTTACTTTTACAACTGGAATGTTAGAAGATGGAGCTGGACGTTGGTGGAAGTCAATCACCAATCCTATGTCTGATGCAATGGAGAAATCCATTACTTGGGATCAGTTCAAAATCCATCTAAAGGAAAAATATTGCCCTCAGGATGTCAAGCGACAAATGGAGAAGACTCTGCTATTATTTCAACAAGGTACAATGTCTGTAACGGACAATGAGCTAGAGTTCACCAAGCTCGCCTTGTTATCTGACCATCCTGTTGATACTGACGAGAGACGTAGGGATCTGTTTGTTGATGGCCTAGATAGAGAGATCAGAAAGTTTGTGAAATCTGGTAGGCCGAAAAGGTACATTGAGGCAGTTGAGATTGCTAGGGTAGGTGAGCTGGAAATCTATCCTGAGCTTGCTTGTCCTTTCTAGTAAGGAAGGAAAAACAGAAATCTGGGAAAAGTAAATCTGAAAGGAAGAGTGAAAGCTCGAAGAAAGGAGGAAAGCAGTCTTCCAAGAAGGCTCAATCATATGTTGTGTCATCGACTCCAAGGTCTGCTTATCTTCGTTGCAAGCAAACTCATGAAGGTCGATGTGATATCGCTTTTGTTAAATGTTATCGCTATTGGTAGAACGGTCATGATAGGTTTGATTGTCCCAAACGTGGTGAGGCTTGCCGTAACTGCGTTACTGTGGGGCATCATGCCAAAGACTGTACAAGGCCCCGATACAATACTCCACCTGCATCCTCCTATCAGCAATCAACTAAGGGTTCCATTGCTTCAAGAACCCAACCAAGATCCTTACAAATGACTGTCGAAGAGGCAAAAAAAGCTTCTGATATCGTCACTGGTACATTTATTGTCAATTCTTTACCTGCTTTAGTTTTGTTTGATTCTGGCTCTAACTTGTCATTCGATTCTGAAAAGTTTGCTAGACAGTTTGATTTTGCTCCTGTATTGTTACCTGTACCTCTAGACATAGAAACTGCTAGCTCTTATTTTGTGACTATAAACAGAGTCTATCGTTCTTGTACACGTGTAATCGACAACTATGCCTTCGACGTCGATTTAATACTGATGCGGATCGGAGAATTCGACGTCATTATAGGAATGGATTGGCTCATGATGAGCAATGTTGAAATCCTTTGTGCCAAAAGCATCATTAGAATTAGAACCCCTGAAGGACATGAACTCTATGTCTATGGTGACAGAAAGTCTCGAGACTTAGGTCTCATCTTTATGTTGAAAGCCCAAAGATATCTAGCAAAAGGTTGTTCTTCTTACTTAGCATATGCCATTAGTTCTAAAGAAGTCAAAAAGACCGTGTCTGACGTACTAGTGGTTCGGTAATTCCCTGATGTATTCCCGGATGACATCTCAGGACTTCCACCGGATCGACAAATCGAATTCCACATCGATCTTGTACCGGGAGCAGCTCCAATTGCACGCGCTCCTTACCGAGTTGCTCCGAACGAGATGAAGGAGATGATGAGTCAGTTACATGAATTACTGGAAAAAGGGTTCATCCGTCCGAGTACTTCTCCTTGGGGTGCTCCGGTTCTCTTCGTCACTACCGAGAGCTGTATAAGTGACTATCAAGAATAAATATCCACTTCCATGAATTGATGACTTGTTTGACCAACTGCATGGAGCCAGCTATTTCTCGAAGGTTGATTTTGATAAGGATATCATCAGCTCAAAGTATTCGAATCTGACGTTCCGAAAATGGCATTCCGAACTAGATATGACCACTTTGAATTTCTTGTTATGCCATTTGGTCTCACTAATGCCCCTGCTGCATTCATGGACCTCATGAATAGGGTATCTGGAAGAATGTTGGATAAATCAGTTATAGTCTTCATCGACGATATTCTAATTTACTCCAAGTCTGAGACTGACCATGCAAAGCATTTACGAGAATTTCTAGAACTGCTACACAAAGAGCGACTCTACGCAAAGTTCTCAAAATGTGAATTCTGGTTACGTCAGGTAATATCTAATTTCTCGTTGTCATTTATATACCTGTGCAATAGCTAGAACATGTTGTACCATTTTTAAGCCTCCGTGTTTAAGTACAATTCATGGGACATGTTGTCTCAGGCGATGGAATTGTTGTGGATCCATTGAAAGTTGATGCAGTCCAGAAATGGGAAGCTCTGGAAAACGTATCTGAAATCCAAAGCTTCTTGGGATTAGCAGGTAATTACCGGAGGTTCATCTGTGATTTCTCCAAGATTGCGGTACCTTTAACTAGCCTAACAAAGAAAGACGTTAAGTTTAACTGAAACGAATACCAAGAAACAGCCTTTGAGACTCTGAAACGCAAACTGATTGAAGCACCGATACTGGCCCTGCCTGAGGGTAATGATGACTTTGTTGTCTACAGTGATGCTTCAAAGACAGGACTAGGCTGTGTGTTGATGCAACGGGATAAGGTTATCGCCCACGCATCAAGGAAGCTAAAGATTCATGAAAAGAACTATCCGACGCACGACTTAGAACTTGCAGCCATGACCTTCGCTTTGAAGATCTGGAGGCATTATCTGTATGGCACCATATGCAAATTATACACAGACCACAAAAGTCTGAAGTATATATTCGACCAGAAAGAACTGAATATGTGGCAAAGACGATCAATGGAATTGATCAAAGACTACGAATGCGAGATCCTCTATCATCCAGGCAAAGCAAACGTAGTAGCAGACGCCTTGAGCCGTAAATCCGGACAGAATTATTACAGCCGATGTTATTCCTTGACTCCTGTTGTCTTGGAATCCGCACTGACAGACCTGATACTTGTTGCTCAAACTGAAGCTATTCTGGATGAGAATCTGAAATCTGAACGCATGGTTACTTATGTGACCAAATTCACTCTTGACAACCGTGGACTTGGACGGTTTATGCATAGGATTTGGGTTCCAAGAACAGGAGGTGTCCATGACCAAATTCTGTTGGAGGCTCACATGTCAAAATTTTCCATACAACCTGGTTCTACTAAGATGTATCAAGACCTGAAATCTGAATACTGTTGGCCTGGGATGAAAAAGGATGTAGGGCTATATGTCAAAAACTGCATGACTTGCTTGCAAGTCAAATCTGAACACTAGAAGCCTTATGGGGAACTACAACCATTGCTTATCCCGGAATGGAAGTGGGACCACATAACCATGGACTTCGTGACAAATCTGCCTAGGACTAAACGGAATCATGACTCTATATGGGTAATAGTGGATCGACTCACCAAGTCGGCACACTTCCTCCCCATTCGTGAAGACGAACACCTTGATAAATTGGCTTTTTAGTATGTGAAAGAAATTGTGACTAGACATGGTGTTCCATTGTCTATTGTATCTGACCGTGACAGCAAGTTTACCTCTCACTTTTGGAGGGCCTTTCAGAATGAACTAGGTACTGAACTTAAGATGAGTACCGCTTATCACCCAGACACTGACGGGCAAAGTGAGAGAACTATCTTGTCTTTAGAAGATATGTTACGTGCCTGTGTGATTGATCTTAAAGGAAGTTGGGATAATCACCTTCCGCTCGTGGAGTTTGCATATAACAATAGTTACCACTCGACTATTGGCATGCCTTCATATCAATCTTTGTACGGATGTCGATGCCGGACTCCAACTTGTTGGAGGGAAACCAGTGAACGTCCAATAGCCGGACCAGCCATTCTGCAAGAGGCCCACGACAAGTTATAGTTGATTCGACAGCAGATACAGACAAAAGAAATATTACGACTGAAGGCGCAAGGTAATTGCATTTGAGGTTGGTGATAAGGTAATGCTGAAAGTCTCGCCAAGGAAAGGTGTAGTATGGTTCGACAAACAGGGGAAGTTAAGCCCTCAGTTTGTTGGTCCTTTTGAAATACTTGATGGTGTAGGACAGCAAGCCTATAGATTAAGACTGCCTGTCGAAATTTCGGGGATTCATGACGTGTTTCACATTAGTAATCTTCGAAAGTGCTTGATAGACACTAAAGTCGTGATACCTAGGAAAGACTTTCAAATTGACGAACAGCTGCGATACGAAGAAGAGCCTGAACACATAGTGGATTGAAAGACTACGAAGCTGCGCAACAACGAAATTCCAATGGTGCTAATCCAGTGGAAATACCACAAGGGGTCTGCACAAAATTGGGTACAAGAGGACGAGATTAGGCAAAAGTATCCAAAGTTGTTCATGTCTTAGACGATTCCGAGGACGGAATCAGTTCAACGGGGGAAGTTAGTAACAACCTGTAATTTATAAAATATAAATTATAGCGACAAACTTTGGATATTTAAGTAATTTTTCCTAATTGTGTTTAATTATGTGAAATATGTGCCTTGTATGTAATTAATTAAAATAAGTTATAATTAATTAAGGAAACTTGCTTAAATTAGTTAAGATAAATTTAAACAATTAAATTTAGCTAATTGAAATATTAAAGATTGAGAATAATAATAATAGACTAAAATAATTAAATTAGTCTAATAAGACAAGGACTAGCAAAAACAAATACCTCCTTGCTATTTCTTGCATTTAAAATGCAAAATAAGGACAAGTAAGGGTATATATATTAATTCATTAGGGGCAAATCAGTCTTTTGCTAATTGGGAATGAATTTTTGAATTCAACAAGTGGGGTAATGACTGAAAATTTGTTCATTCTTCTCATTCTCCCCAAAATTCAGATTTTTGAAGGTTTGAGAGCCTCTCTCTTTAAAAACTTCTGTCTAAGATTTCTCCCAATCTACTTGGCCAAATCTTGAGTTCTTTATGTCATTGGAAAGCTCTTAAGGAGCATTACAAGATTCTGCAATTGCATGTTGAGTTTGTTTCGGATCTGAGGTAAGAACACCCCATAAACTCTTCGTTTTTTTTCAGAAATTATGCAAAAATCAGAATTTCCGATTCTGAAATGTTTGAGGCTGTTTTTGCACGAGTTTAGGACTCGATTTTTGCTTGGAAATCATCTTCAAGTGTTCTAATACCTGGACCAAGGTTAGTTTCGTGTTTTTCTCTTCTTTCTTCTCAGTTTAAGCCTAAAAACGCAGCTCTTTTTGGCTGTTGTGATGCATGTCGATCAGAAAACAGAAAAAAGAGGTTGTTTTGGGTGTTAAATGAGTTGAATATGCATTAGAAATAGACACAATCTGATCTTAGACATGTCCCTTGATATTCTTGTGAGTTTTGGCCTCGAAACGATGGCTTAAAGGCTAAAATATTGGACAAAAACTCGAAGACAGCAGCAGCCCTCGGCTAAGCTGCTGTCCGAGAATTAAATGGGTGAAAAACCTGATTTTTTTGTTGCTATGTGGCTTAGAATTGACCCAAATTTGCTTGGCTGTGTATTGTGTGTGGAATGGATTTGTTTTGGGACCAAATTAATGCAATTATAAGTTTTTAAATGTTTAGAAATGGTCCTTAATACTCTCGGTTTTGGACAGCCTTTTTAAGGCTTTTAAAACTAATTTTTTGCTCTTTAAATGTTGGTAAATGCTTGAATAGGTTAAAGGGACTTGTGTACATATTTTGTTATGCCATTGGACTTGATTTTGAACCTGAAAAAGACTTGGACAGAAAGAATAGAAAGTCGGCCGTATAAGTTTGTGAGGCATGAATCACGAACAAGTTCGTGAGGCTTTATAAGATCGTGAGGCTTAATAAGTTCTTGAGGCATCATAAGTTCGTGAGCCATATATAAGTTCGTGAGGCATGATAAATTTCATGAGGTATGATTGGACCTTACAAATGACCAACACGTGAATTTGATGTATTTTGACTTGATAAAATCGAATATATGTAATTGACCTGTTGTTCCAACTGTTGGGCCTCATTGGGCCTAATGGGCCCGATTAATGCTCTTTAATGGCCTAAACATGCACCACTTGATCCATTGACTTTGGGACTTAACTCAAAATAGGAGAAACACTTGTTTTGTTGTTATGGACCCTTAAAACTGAAATGACCAGCCTAGCCTTGATGTAATTGAAAATGACATTGAACGGACCTTAAATGGGCTTGACTAGCCTATAAAAGGACAACCATGACTTAACGACCTAGTTATGACTTGGAACTTGACATGTGCACTAATGTAACATCCGACATTAAACCAGGTTAGCAATTATGACCTAATCAGTAATTAATAGCCAATTATAACCTAATCAGTGGTCATTAGCAATTAATCAAAGTGATTAACAATGTTATTGAAAAAATTTAACTCAATTAGAATCATTTTCATCGGTGCGATGAATCGGCAAATCAATTAATCCGATCGATTTACGAGATGAAGGATTATTTCAACTAAGTACATAATTAAATTATGATTAGTGACACTAATCATACACTAATACAATTACTTAACATTAATTATGCAAGACTAAAACAATTCATTATAACAATGCATCCAAAAGTATTTATAAAATTACAAGAAAAGGGAAATACAAGAATACATTTCTAAATACTTTTATACAAAAGAAAATGAAAATACATCAAAAATACCTCACATAGGCCGGCCCATAGGAGAGTACTAAAAGGACTTGAAATATTTTGTTTTACTCAACATTTCACCATCAAATCCTCTTCTTTCAATTCATCCAAGATCTCACACTATTTTCATCATTTCACCATCTTTTCAAGATCCAATTTTCTCTATAAATAGAGAGCTTTTCTTTCAACTTTATCACACAAAAACCTCCCTTTTTCTCCCTCTAAAAACCGGCCCTCATCAACTAGCACAACCAAAAATTGTGTTCTTCTTTGTTTTTCAAGAAATTCAAGTGTTCTTGGTGCTTTCTTCAAATGTGTTTATATATATATAAACACATCATGTAAGTGTAAATATTATGAAAACAAATCATATAAATGTGTTTTATAACTTTTATACAAGTAGTCTTTGAATAAACAACAAGAATCACAAGTTATTTCAAGTTTATGAAATACGGAATTTCGGCAGAAATGTTGCATCAAATTTGAAAAATCATAACTTATTCATAACTTAACAAAATGATTTGATTCTTGTCTCAAAAGTTAGATCTATGTATTAACTAAATATCTGGAAGTTTTCATAATTTATTATGGAGTTTAGAACCCCCAGATATTATTTGGGAACCTGGAAGTTTTACAGCTCAAAAATGGCCAACATAGGGTTTTCAACAAGCTTTTTCCCTAACCTAAACACCTCGAAAAATGGCCGTTTTGACTTTAAAACTTCTTTGTATATAGTAGTCTAATGTCCAAGAAAACCGAAGCCTAAATCGTTTTGAAGCTTGGTCAAAAACAGCCTCAAAGTAGGCCAAAAAACCTTCGAAAAGCTGGAAAATTATATATATATATATATATATATATATATATATATATATATATATATATATATATATATATATATATATATATATATATATATATATATATATATATATATATATATAAACTTGATGTTTTAAGTGAGTTTTATTTATAAACTTGTAATGTTGGGTATTTAAGACATAAAAACCTATATATATACATGTTATCATATATGACAGTTACTAAGTCCCTATTATCATTTAGGACTCGATTAAACACATCCGGTGCATCACCCATCAAAGAACGTAACTTGCATTTTTTGCGAATATTTTGCCATCACACGCTCGGTGAGTCTTCGTAGTCCCTATTTTCACACTGTTATGTTTTGTGGTTGAAATACATGCTACGTTTTCATATGGACACGAAAACTGCTTCATTTCTATTATGTATTACATGTGTGGTTCCATCAGCCCTCAAATCATGAACCGTTAGTTACACTTAATAGTAAGCGCGAATATATTGTGGATGGAATCTATCGGGAGTCATGTCTCCCATTCGGGTTAGTCTTAACGGCTAACGGCGGATAAATATATATTTAACATTACGGTATTACATATGGGAATACTGCACAGGGCAAATTCCTAATTAATTTTCGGTTGCATGATGGTTTTTATGTAATACATAACATAGAATTTATGATTTTATAAATTCAAACTCAACTGTTGATGTCTGTAGATGTCATATTTACGTGTAAACCTATGAGCTCACCAACAATTTTGTTGACGTATATTAGCGTGTATTTTCAGGATATTAAGGCAAGTGCATCGCATCGAAAGTATTTTCAAGCTTCCGTACTTATGGAGTCGCATTCATTTTCAAACCATCGGAGATTTATTTGCATTATTTTTGTTAATTTAATTATGTATTTAAATCTTTGTATTTTGCGAAATACTTAATTATATGTTGGTGATGTAAAACAATTCTATATTTTAAAGTTATATCGATGTATTTTTTAAAACGTCCATATAGTGGTCGTTCGTTATGATTATGGTTACGGTTCCGCGTCGTCACGCTTCGTTGCCAACCGGGGTAACGGGGTGTGACAGATTAGTATCAAAGTCATAGTTATAGTAAACTAGGTTGCATTAGTACCCTAGACTATAACTGCACTTAAGTTTTATTGATTTTTTTGAAAATATTTGTAACTTACTAAAAGACTATAAATGGACCTTGATAGCAAAAAACATGTCGAACAATACCATCATCATCTTGTCCGATTCTGAGGATGAGTACACCCCCATGAGCCCCGTAGTCACTGAGGTTTTCACCGAAGGAGAACCATTTGAAGAAGGGACCCCTCCGAAGAGCCGATGGAGGAGTCAGAAGAGGAGCCCATGGAAGAAGACAACACCGGAGAAGATCCACCACCCTCGGTGATCCCCTCCTACATCCCATATCACCCCGAGGTTCCGTCACTCAAACCGTACCGCCCCCACCCCAACGGCCCAAAGATGTTGTATACACCACGTAAAAGAGTTTTTATGGCGAGACGGGAGACTATTCCCATCCCGGCTCGCAACCAAGTCCACCACCACAGCAACAACGGGCAAACACCCGAAGATGGGGCTGGATACCCGAGACCCTCCAACAGTGGAGGCGGGAGGAGGGAATCCCCTCCCACTTTGAGATCGGAGGACCATCCTCCGCACCTACCCCACCGCTCACCCAAGAACCCGCCGAACAGACCATACCCCTCTTGGTAGCACGGTCTTCAAGGCACGACCTCCAAGTGCGGTTACTTAACCAAGACATTGGAGAGATGACAGCCCATTTAGAGCGGGAGGAGTTGCAAAACTCCAACTTATACTGGGCCAACCAGCACGCCCTCACCATCCAATAGGCCGGGCTAGATGAGCTTCGACAACGATTAGCCGAGAGCGAGGCCGGTAATGAGTAGCTGACTCAGCGCCTCAATGCATTGGAAAAGGGAGAGACCCCCGATCACTCCCACACCTAGTACCCCCCCCCCTCTATCTTTGTAATGTTTGGAAATTATTATGTAATAGTGTAGGACTAAAAATTTCGGGTAATAACCCGCCCCAATGTAAGAAAATTATGAATGATTAATGAAAATTGCAAGTTAGTTATGAATCTGTTTTTGATGATTATAGAACTGTGCCTTAAGAAAAATTTATATTTTTAAAACTCAACTTCTTACACTATGCTATTTTTTTAAACTTTAAGATAATGCCGCCAAAGAGAGCTATGTAACAGCCAGTAATTTATTAAATATAAATTATAGCATCAACCCTTGGGTATTTAAATGATTTTGTCTAAAATATTAGTAATTAACTGAAAACATGCATTATAGATGGTTAATTATATTAAGTTATAATTAATTATAAAAACTTGCCCAAATTAGCTGAAATGACAAATTAACAAATTAAAGACTTGAGAATGACAAAATGGACTAAAATGAATAAAATTAGTCTAAAATGATAATTCTAGCAAAACTAGAACCTTCTTACTATTATTGCATCTGAAAATGCAAATCAGATTCATTAAGAGTAAAAATGGTCAATTCCTAAAATTTAGTAGAAAATCATATTTTCTCTATTTCCTATAAATAGAGCATTCCATCTCCTTGAATTTGTTTAGCCATTTCAGAATTCTCCCTTGTGAGACTCTCTCTCTCTCTCTCACTACAAAATTCAACTTCTCTCTAACTTTTCTTCTAAACGGCTCAACGAAATCACGTGATTTATACGTCATCGGAAAGATATCGTCGAGCTCTACCATATTCTGCCATTGCATGATCGATTCCGTTCTGATTTGAGGTAAGTTCGAACCCTTGTTCTTTCTTTTTGTTTCGGTTTTGAGATGAAAATCGGATTCCCTCAATTCTTCTTCATTCGAAGTTGATTTGCTCTCGTTTAGGACTTGATTTTGTTTGGAAAACGTCTATAATCATCCAATCTCGTATACTATAGCTTGGACAAAGGTTAGTGACATTTTCTCCCTTATTTATTATAAGGTCTTGCACTACACAGATCTATCTAGACGCGAAACCGTCAACGGGTGCGGAATCCTCGTTAACGGCTTGACGTATACAACTCTCACACAGAACACGGAGACTATCACAACGCTGTACGGACGACGACGAACGCACCTACGAGATGATTCTCTCCGAAATAATACTCACAATACTGATATACTCGAGATCCCCTTTTGCTTAATCTCACACGAATTCTGCAAAAGTCTCTTAATGATTCGAGTTAATCCCTAATTATAGAGGCTCATTCGAGTTTGTCATGGGCCAAACTCGAATCAGGCCCAAGGCCCATTCGAGTTTGTCCCCTTGACAATCTCGAATCTGCCTTATAGAATACATTCGAATTTACTACAAATTCGAAATTCATCAATTGACAAATTCGAATTTATTCTAAATTCGAATTTCACATATTAAACTTATATTTGAACTTATGTTTTAACTTATGTTTGAATTTATCTTTGAACTTTATGTTTGAACTTCTTGTAATACATCACATCAAGTTCAAACATACAATCAATAACTATCAAACATATATAAACACATATATCAAACAGTCGTTAATACCCAATACTTTGGAATATTACTTGAACCAAAATGCTAGTACACTTAGACTGCTATCGTCACACAGGGTGTACCAACAGACTCCCCCTTGACGATAGCTTCTAACTAGCTATTTATATTTTGATTAAGTACTAGAACTATATATACTACTTCCTGCATATAACCCTGCATCTATACAAACTTTCACTACATTCTGGTACTTCCTAGCATCAGATCTCCAACCTTCATGGAAGAAGATAGGCTGATCATTCAGCTTCTGTAGGTCGTACTTCGATAGAATTATCAAATGAAGTGGATCATATACCTTCAAAATGACTTTCTCGTCTTGATCCTCCATGATTGCTTCAGCAGTTTCACTATCAACGTACCACCACTTCATGTTGCTCAAAACATCCTGTGGCATCTTCTTCATTGGCACTCTCCTCAAACATCTTACAGGCTTGTATACCATTCTAGCCCATGGTCTGCCTGTATAAGAATGTATTCTTGATGCGTCTTCTACTCTCTTCCCAGTTCTTGGCTTGAGCCTTTCAAATTTCCCTGACCGACCCTCTTTCTTAATAATTCTATCAATTACTTCAGCATAATGGTCGTCACCAATGTTTATCAGCTCTTTCCATGCCAATTCTTTCACTTCAACCTTCGGCAGAGTATTGAAAACTTTAAGCTTTCGCCTTAGGTATTGTAGACCATCTCTCCTCTTTAATATGAACAGCTGTAGTTCTCGGTCAAAAACCAACTTATAATGCCTCCAGAGAGATTTTCTGCACCGGGAATCCTCATCTTCTTCTTCATTTTTGGCTCAGTTTTCTTTTCTTCCTTACGGAACCACAGATATAACAATTCAGCTCTGCTTGGCTCTCTTTCAGCCTCCTCCAGTTCTGAATCATTTACCGAAGCCAATTTGACATCATCGATATCGATTACATGTTGATCGTTTTGCTCATATTATTCTGTGACAGGCTGTGATTGAATGATTACTTCATTTACATTGTCATCTTCATCTATCACAACCTCCTCATCAGACTTCCAATCAGCAACTTCTTCTGGTACAAACTCTCCTTCTTCCAGATCCTCTATATCATCCTCAAAATCAAATTCAAGTTCTAGAGGGTCTTCATCGATATCCATTAATGCTTCAATCATTTCATGTATCTCAGACTCTGTGACTTTTGAGGAACTAGCCTCACCTCCTGCAGCTCCCGACTGACTTGGCTCCCCCTGAATATCAGCATGCTGAGCAGCAGAAAAATCTACTGGCTCATAATCTCTTTGTGCACTGGGATCATTGCCGTCATCATCTCCATCCCTTGGCAGCACCTCCTGATCCCGAAAACTCGTCTCCCCCTGAGCCTTTAGGTTTTTCAATAATTGCTCAATAAGGGATCGAATTGATCGAATCTCGGCCGCCTGATCGGAAACAAAGGTTTTAAGCTCTAAGTTTTCTTCCTCAATCTTGCCCACAACTTTCTTCAACTCAGCATTCTCGATGTCTATTTTTGCATTATGATCTTGAATTTCATCGAGAGCTTTAGTCAGACCAAAGATTTGGACTTGTTGGAAGTCGACCTTGCTCTTTAGCTCAGAAAACCGTTGGTTGTCCGTGAAAGTGGATGATGTGGATGGTATGGATTGTATGGGACTTGGATTGATTGGCGATGGAATGTATGGTTCAACAGGTGGTGGTGGTGGTGGAATGGTTGTTTGAACGGGTGGAGGTTGAGGTATTTCTGGCTGGGAAGTAGAGGCCGAGGAAGCTCCCTGCATGAACCTATGGCGTTTGGCCCTTTGTCGATGTACCAAAGGTTGTACCTACTCTTCTTCATAATCTGAGTCGTCTGACTCCTCTGAAGCTCTTTTCCTCCTAACTTCTTCCTCAGTCACAACTAAACGTGAGCCATATGTCCCTATTTGGATGGACGGATCTTCAGTTACAGTATCTGGGGCCTCCACCTCAATCTCCTCAGTTTCTTCGGAATCAGAAGTTGAGACGGCTTCGCCTTCTGGCGCTGGTTGATAGTCATCTATTTGTTTAAACACATCAACTTCTGCTTCTGGAGGCTCCAATATATCTCCAACTAGTTCAGCCGTGATTTCCTCATCAGCATTCGGACCTGCTGCCCAGATCTCTTCCAACGTTTGAAATGTCGAATCAGATATAGATGGTGCACTTGAAGGTCCAGCCTCTTCCGGCTCTTGAGGTTGGCTTGTAGAAGGCCTATCTGCCTGAATTTGTCTCGTGGATGGCCTTTGCCTCCTCCTCTGTTGTTGAGGCCTTGGTTGTTGCTGTCGCTGTTGCTGTGGCTGTTGCTGTGGTTGTTGTTGCTGTTGCTGTTGAACTTGCACCTCCCCTGCCCAGTTGGCACCTTCAGGGACTACAAAATTAGGGTCGATTACAGAACCAAACAATGGTCCTTCCACTGGAATGGCTAACCTTCCTCGATGAGAGGAACAATCAGCAAATATTCTTTTGTCGATGACCGCAACACTCTGAATATCATTAAGCTGTGGCAGATTTGGCAAGAAGTGTCTGATCAGCATCATCACGAAGCGTGGATATAACAAAAATCTTTCTCTTGATGAACGAACTCAGAAAAGAACATTTCCGAAAAGTTAAACTTTTGATTGTAGACTAACGCAATCATCCCCGACTGGATCTTTGATACAATGTAGTCAAAACCGGCCTTCTTTGCCGCAAAACACACCATGAAGACATGAGCTAGATATCTCCATTGACCAATAAGCCCACTTTTCATATACGACGACTTCGTGACATCCAGACTATATCCCATTCTCACAAAAGCTGCTTGCCTAATGGATAATGGGAAATCTATCGGGCCGTTCTCTTGCTCTTAAGTGCCTAGCTGTAGCACTTGGCGTAGCATGTCAGCTGAAAATACCAAAGGATGCCCAACAATCCTTATCCTCAAAACTGTTGGGGTAACAGAACAATCCACTTGCAGATGATCATAAAATTGACGCACGTACGGAATAACAATTTGAATATTGTGAGATAGCGCGTACGAAATTCTGGATCCCACCAAGAAATCCACCATCTGGCGGAAGGCTTGCGCCTCAGGAATACCATGGTCAGGAGAAATGACCATGTTATGCTTTGGAACAAAAATTCTATCCGCCATGTCTGCACAATATAGCAAATAAAATATTAGAATTATTAAAAAGAAATAAACTTGTTTAAATTCAAATTTGTTTTATTTTGAACTTGTATAAGGACAAAATCCAACACTTATGAATTTCTACAAGTTTAATTAAAATTTTAATTAAATAATTCAAATATACTGTCAAATTCGAACAACAGATGCGAATGAACACTCATTCGAGTTTAATGACCTTTTCGAGTTTAGTGACAAACTCGAAACAGGCCAAGAACAAACTCGAAGGAGTCGACCATTATCATCACAAAAATCCAAGATTTTAACCATTTTAGACTAAGAAAATCACATCTATTAGTCCTACTAGGTTCTAATCAATGATATTTGTAATCAATTTGACTTTTCACCGGTTCAGAGTTTGTAATTTTTGAAAAACAAACTTTCTACCAATAAAACTTCAAAATCCAATAATTTTGGCCTAAATGGAGTATAAAACTACCTAACTCTTGTATAATACACTTGGTTATACCTAGATCTACTAGTAGTATCGAACCCAAACGAACAGAAACTCGACAAATAGTAAGACTCTCGAAAATGGTAAACTCGAGGAATAGATTCGAGATCGCTGTTTGATAAACTCGAAGAATCAATATCGAATGTAGGTGATAATGACTTGTCACCATTAACCTATTTATATCAACCACCTTCGAGTTTGATCCTTTCTCGAGTTTACTGACAAAATCGAGGCCCTGCCATATTCGAGTTTGACTTAGACTCGAATTCAATCTGAAACTTTTGAAAATTTCGAAAATTTTTGAAATAAATCCAACTTTTTTAACCTTTTCAACCTTTTCGAGTAACGGAATAAACCATGCCAAATCTATTACCCTAAGCACAAGATTTTCACGCAATATTTATTTTATTCAACTAGGAATGCACCCTCAGTAATTTTGACCTTTTTCCTAAGTAAAAATAAAATAAAATAAAATTAAAATTAAAATTAAAATTAAAAATAAGTTAAAGTTCAAATTTTGAACAAAAATTAAACTTAGACTAAACTACATTATCATTTAAATTACAACCTATACTAAACACTTAACGAAATATTTTTTGACGAGCATAGTCAAAGAAAGGGTCAATCAGATAGCGGTGTCAGATACGCACTTTCAGTAGTTAAACTTTCACACTTAGGAATTTTTTGAATACTTTGATTGTTTGTCGTGACATACATTTCTAGTCGATTGTTGGTATTGTTTTCCCATTAAACATGCTACATTTCGGAATATCCCTTGGCCTTTTTATTTATCATGAAATTATCTTACGTGACTCAGACATAGACATACTTTTATGATCAAGGCATACAAACAATGATTCTAACTTTTTGGTATTTGCAAACTTTCTTTAAAAGGCAAACATCGGACACAGGTCTGTATTTACATACAACAAAGTGTCTTAGTTTGTCTTAAGGTTTATTTTTAAAGCTAGCAAGACAGTGGTGACAGGTCTGTACCGACGTACAACAAAGCGACTTATCTTGCTAACCCGAATCAAAACAGAGGCAACAGGTCTGTACTTACGTACAACAGAGTTACGTGTTTTTGACTCTCAATTCTGTATGATTTTTCTATGCTTTCCATTTTAAGATGTAATTGATGTTGCTATACATCCCCAGAAAGTTTGCATACCTCATTTATAATCAAAGTTTGTATGTCTCGTACATAAAAATTAAGACCGATTGGTCATACACCTAAGTTAGTGACACGTTTGACTTGTTCTTGAGTATTTCATTAGCCTTGAGATTCCCTATATGTATTATGCCTACCAACACATCAAACTAAAATAATGTATAACACTTAAAATTTTTAGGTGCATTATGTGTGAAAGCCTAAACACTTAGAGTTTGTAACGACTGTGCTAATTTTCGTCACTTTGAACCTATGCATATAAGACTTAACTCTTTTTCTGATATTCTTTTTTTTTTAATTTTTTATGGTTTTCTCTTTTCTTTCTTTTGTTTTTCATAAGTAATAGCAAGAAAATAATATAACCTACCAACTTACTAAAAATATAAACTATCCTAATTTACTAAACTTACTATAAAAAGAAGGAAAGACTACTGCTATAAACGGAAATAAAAATTCTACTAAGGTCAATTCACTCTGGGTTACGCATTCCATTTAGTTGAATCAAATACTCAAACCGTGATTTATCAAAAGCTTTGGTAAATAAATCAGCATTATTATCATCCGTTGCCACTTTTACAAGCTTGATTAAGTTCTTTTCAGCACAATCACGTATAAAATGATGTCTTATGTCTATGTGCTTGGTTTTACTGTATTTAACTGGATTATTTGTTATTGCAATTTTAGATTGGTTATCTATCCTAATAGGAGTATGAGTGTAAGCCAAACCGTAATCCCGCAATTGTTGTTGTATCCACAAAACCTGTGAACAGCAACTACCAGCAGCAACATACTCGGCCTCGCACGTTGACACGGCTACCGACGTCTGTTTCTTGCATTGCCAGGAAACGAGTCTCCCTCCAAGGAATTGACAACCTCCAGTTGTTGACTTGCGAGTCAAGCTGCATCCTCCGTAGTTTGAATCCGTGAACGCCTCCAACTCCAGATCTCCCTCCGCGTGATACCAAAGTCCCAGCTTCGGTTTCGACTTGAGGTAACGTAGAATCCGCTTCACAGCTTTCATGTGCATCTCTTTCGGATTAGCTTGAAACCTAGCACAAATACACACAGCAAACATAATATCAGGTATTGAAGTAGTTAAATACATAAGTGATCCAATCATGGCCCGATATAACGTTGGATCCACATCTGTATCACTTACAGTACCCGGTCCTAGATTGTGATTCACTTGAATCGGCGTGCTGAAATGAGCTGTCAGTTTCGTCCCTTCCATCCCGAAGCGCTCTGATATGTCGTAGACATACTTCGTCTGATGGATAAACATTCCTTCCTTCTTCTGGTCAACTTGCAACCCCAAAAAGAAATTCAACTCACCCATTGCACTCATCTCGAATTTTGACTTCATCACCTTCTCAAAATCCTTGCACATTTGCTCGTCTGATGATCCAAAGATGATATCATCGACTTACACTTGTACCAAGATAAAGTGTTCTCCCTTTCTCTTAACGAACAGCGTACTATCTATCCGACCTCTTTCAAACCCATTCTCTAACAGATGGTTGGACAGAGTCTCGTACCACACCCTTGGTGCTTGATGCAATCCATACAGAGCCTTATCTAATCGATATACTCTGTCTGGATATTTTGGATCTGTAAACCCGGGCGGCTGTTCTACATACACCAGTTCCTTCACTTTCCCATAGAGGAAAGCACTCTTAACGTCTAGCTGATATACCTTAAAGCCCTTGAAGGAAGCAAAAGCCAGAAACAAACGAATTGCTTCCAGCCTTGCTACTGGCGCAAATACCTCATTGTAATCGATTCCCTCCTCTTGGTTGAAACCCTTTACAACTAACCTAACTTTGTTGCGAGTGACTATACCCCGATCGTCTCTTTTGCACTTAAAAACCCATTTGGTTCCTATTGCTATTTCCCCTCGAGGTAATGGAACTAACTCTCACACTTCTAGTTTCCTAAATTGAGAGAGTTCTTCCTGCATCGCTTCAACCCAGGAGTTATCCTTTAGTGCCTTTTGCACATTTTTTGGCTCTACTTGCGAGATGAAACAGGAATAGAGGCAGGTATGAAAGGCCTCGGAGTCATTTATCATCGACAACAACACAGTGTTGTTATTTAAACTACTCCTAGTCCTCACACCCTCATTAGGATTTCCTATGATGCTTTCTATAGGATGGTTCTTGTTGATCCTAGATGTCTCTATCTCGTCAACTCTCAGATTATCTCCTAAATTTGATCCTATTCACCTAATGGGGGAACAACCTCAGATTCCACATTTTCCTCCTCGTGGACAGTTTTCTCAGAGTTGGAATTTGTTGTCTGAGTTTGATTCTCAGTTGAAGGTGCTTCTGAATCAGTGACTTTTGGAGATCCATCTTCAGTTGAAGTAGCCTCGGATGTGGATTGAAATGTGGTCCTCGGAAAGGTATGACCTTCGTCATTCAGATTCAACGTCGCCATGTCCTTTTCGATGGTACCTTCATTTTCATCCATAGGAATGTTAAATGACTCAAAAAATTTATCATAGTCAAATATCCATTCCGGACCTGTTTGGGGTTCATGTGTATAACTTGTGACTTCAATGTTATACACAATCTCTACTGTACCATTTGTTTTGTTAAAAACCCGTTTGTTTGGTGAGTTCGGCACATAACCTAGGAAGTATCCTTCGTCAGCCTTTTCACCAAACTTTGGTTGATGTTTTGTTCACAATAAAGTACATGGTACCCCAAACGGTTCGAAGCCAGTTAAATTAGGTGGCCGTTTATTCAAAATTTCATAACAGGTTTTGTTCAAATATTTGACAGTAAGGACCCGGTTTAAAATATGACATGCGGTATTCACTGCCTCCCCCCAAAACATGGTAGGAAGCTTTGAATCTGAAAGCATAGTCCTTGCTGCCTCAATCAATGTCCTGTTCTTTCGTTCGGCCACCCCATTTTGTTATGGCTCATAGGGTGCACTAAATTGATGCACTATGCCCTTTGATAGGCAATATACACCAATTACATTGTTTTTAAATTCAGTTCCATTATCACTACGAAGCCTTTTAACCCTTGTTCCATAGGAATTCTCCACTTGGTCTAAGAACCCGATGAGCTTGGATGCCGTCTCGTCCTTTGTACCTAGAAAGAAAACCCAAGAAAATCGTGAGTAATCGTCAGTGATAACTAAACAATACCAACTACCACCTATACTCCTTTTGTTGATTGGTCCGAAGAGGTCCATATGCAACAAATCGAATGTAGTAGTTATGGAGTTCTGAGTCTTGGACTTGTGTGCCTTCTTATGTTGTTTGCCCTTCTTGCATGGTAGACACTTATCCTCGAACTGAAAACTCTTCATAGGCACACCTTGCACTAACCCATGTTTTGTAATATAATTCATCTTTCTCAGGTGCAAGTATGCCATGCGTCTGTGCCACAAAACCGATTCAGTCTCCGAAGCTTTAGATAACAGACAGATTGGACCCATCGAAGTTTCCGGCTTGTTCATATCGAGCATGTACCCATCAAAGTCATTCTTCCTTGGAGCCCTCATCAATATCCACTCTTCTGGAATCTTGAACCCCGGTTTTAGCACCAATGCTTCAGTATCAGTGAACAACACTGAATTCTTCTTATCACAGATTTGAGATACACTAATGAGATTGTGAACCAGTTTATCAACGTGATAAACTTGATCCAACTTGATCGTCCCATTAGTGACCACTCCAGTACCCGTGATGTTTCCTCCTTTATTTCTCGCGAATGATACAAATCCCCGATTCCCACCGTTGAAGTCTGTAAGGAGACTTCTTTCCCCCGTCATGTGCCTAGAGCATCCACTGTCGATGAACCATTTTTTGTTTACACCTGTGGTTATCTCCTGCACATGAAAGAAAATAGGTTAGTTATCACGGGGAACCCAAGCCATAACTGACTTGGTTATACCATTCTCGTCCACATACTTAAACTCTTTCAAATACCCATCTCGCCTTTCAGGTGACTTGGGTCGTTGAACTGGAGTTTGTTGTGGTGCCGAGTGATGTAAATTCACTCTTTGCCTTTGACTAGGCATTTGTTGTGGAGCTCTTGAATAATTACGATTATATTGCATTTCAGATTGAGATCCCTGAGCTCTACCTGCTGTGTGATGTCTAACAGGAGTGTGTGACCTAACCGGAGTGTATGCTCTGCTAGGTGTTGTGCTCTTATATTGTTGTTGTGGTCCAGACCTAGATTGACTAATGACTCGATTCGGTGATGTAGGTCCCGAGAGGTTCCCAAAGTATATAGTTATAAGCTGTAGAGGGGGGTGAATACAACAACTTAATAACTAGACACTCTTTTCTCAATGTTTGTATGTATTATCAACAATTTGTTAATTACAAACAAGCTTGAATGCGGAATAGTTCAAGCTGAGATGACAGATACAACAGTATGCTTACTAGTCTAAGACAGACTCAAACTAGTATACAATGAATACACTCACTATGAAGCACTCACTGTGTTTACAAGACTTAAAGGAACGGCTTATGTAAAACAGCTTATACACACAGATGCTGGTTTACACAGAAGGTTTGCATGCATGAAAATCACACTTGCACGTTCACTCTTGGGTTTCAGCACTTAGCTTTCTTCACTCTTCTTTCTGACCTTAGAAGCTTCCTTTTATACTCACTTAGAGGATCTAAGAGAAACATCTTCATTGGACGGAATGAAAAAGGAGAAGTCTTGTTGAAAGACAACATAACCATTGTCTTCACATGTGCAGAACTTTGTCTTTTTACTTTGTCTAGTTACGTTGCATTGCCTTTAACTAATTTATGAATTCAACTTTGCGTCTTTCTTCCTTGTAAAGGCCTCTTTTGATATAGGGAAAAAGGTCGGTCACCCTTCTCCTTCTAAATAACCTTTTGTCTTCCGTGTACAGAACAACAGCTTTGGGCAGGCTGAGCATTCGATTTTCCACGTTTGTCTTCGCTTTGTAAACTGATCGCTTGTAGTAAAAAACAATTACATGATGAATGGAAACATCATTCACATAAAGTGTAGCCTGTTCCCAAAGAAACAGGTTCTGTTCACAAAGAAAGAACACTTTAAAAATGCCAAGCTTCTCAACAGTGTAAGCAGCGTAGACAGTTAATGTCAACCTGTTCGGGCAACAGAGCAGCTGGACAAACTGTCTAAGTTGCCAACACATGCAACATATAGAACGCTTTAGATCTGATATTGCAAATCAATTTCAAGAAGTTGTCAATACAAGACATATAAACAGGCTTAAATCAACCTTCAATGCATCAACAGGTTTGATTATAAATCTCCCCACTCAGCTGTAGGAGCAGGTTTGACTGAGGCCTTTTTGTGCCTAACAATTCCCCCTATTTCACTGAACCAGCCAAGGTGGTGCTTATCAAAATCACTATATATTTTTACAGTACATTTTTTGCTGAAATAAAATTACAACATTACAGTAAAGTAAAAGATCAGTTATATATACTCTAATCTGACTCAAACTAGAAACAACAATGTTCTTACAAGAGACAATAATGTACTAAGTATTTTACACTATTGTAAAAGCAAAACATTACAACTTAGTACAAATGGTACAACTAATTTACGGATGTACAAACTAAGACAAGATGTTGGATCTTGTTGAGTCTGGAGCAATAATGGCAAGCCTGTCCAACTGTGGACAGCTTCCATCTTCTTCACCTACCCAGATGGTAGATGGACTTCAATCAATGGAGAAGGATCCTGAACCTCCTTTCAGTTCTTTTCCCCTGTATCCTCAAGTTCCTCAATTTACTTCTGATAATCATGAACTTGTGGATCATTGAGCTTCCTCTTTCATAGAGCATCCTCTGAGTGATCCCAGATGATGCTCTCCATTTGCTAGACTGCTG
>JAANYP010007311.1:0-12500 GCA_020465985.1 Centrapalus pauciflorus | reverse complement strand
CACATTTCATTTTTCTCAATCTTGAGAGAAAAGAGAGAAAAAGAGCTAGGGTTTTGTGTGGTTGATCAAAGGTTGAAGGTTTAAGACAAGAAATCATCATTTTGGTGCCATCTTTGAAGGTATAGCACATTCCTTTCATCTCCCCTTTATTTCCATTGTTGTTCTTCAAGTTGGAAGAACACAATCCTATGTGGGTTTTGTGATGGAGTTGGCAAATAACTCTAATATCATGAATATGGTAATATTTACGGTTTATAAAAGTATTTGAGTCATAAATATATGATTTATTGGGTGGATTGGGTGAGTATGGTGGAAAACCCAAGTTGAAGCTTTGTTTGAGCTTCAATGGTGGATGTGGAAAGGGTTGTGTTGATTTAGGATGTTTATATGATATTTTGTGATTCAAATATGTTAAGTAGTAAAATGATATTGAGTTGAGTCAAGTGGAAACTCATTTGGAGTTGGATTTTGGTGAACTTGGGAGAAACCCAAGTTGGAGCTTCTTTTGAGCTCCAATCGTGTATGAAAGATAAATTGCATCTAGATACATGTTTTTTTATGATAAATTGTGAGTCAAATGTGTTATTTAGGGCCATGGAGTTGAATGGAAGTTAGTAGGAACTCAATTGGAGTTTCGAAGACTTATTTGTGTATTGGCCATTTAAGAACTCGGTTTGAGCTCGTACGAATTCCATGGAATCATGGAATTGGATGTTTTGGTGCTAATGTGTTTAAAAAGTGTTTATTTATGTTATTAAAGTGTTTTCATATGTTGGGTAACACAACACACGTGCAAGAACTCAAATTGGCATCTTAGGCCCATACCGCACACCAAGTGTTCGGTGAAATGCCACAACGAGTTCCAAATCATTTTGGGATTGGGTTTCAATGTTTAGATGTATGTTGAATGTCTAAACATAGCCCAAGTATTTTTAATAATGCTATGGGATTGGTTAGAATTGATTATGAGCTCAATTGGAGCTCGGTGTTGTCGGTTGGAGCTTTCGGTCGTTTTCGGACTCGTTCGGAGTCCGTATGAGCTCCATGGAATCATGAATTGTTATGAAATGATTCTATTATGTTTAGAGAGGTTTAAATGACCTTAATATATTGATTATATGGTTGGTAAAGTCTATTTCAATGGTTAGAAGCAATTATGGGAGTTTTGGAGGGTTTTGGTGCATTTTTGGGCATTTAAGTTGCAGTCTGTGGGGGGACAGCCTGTTGGTCGCGCCTCTACCCCCTCTGGGTCGCGCCATGACCAACTTTCTGTCCCCGAAATTCGTTTTCCATGGTTAGGGGTCGATGCTCGGGTCTTATGCGTCCGATGCACTTCTAAATTAAGTGTTTAAAGGGTTTGAAGGCCTAATCAATTCCGGAACTCCTAGGGCCTCTATTGGACTTAGTACTTTCGGTTTGATGTCCCAACACCCTAAGGACTATCTTAGGGTCTTATATTGTGTTCGGGAGCTTATGTGTGCGCCTTATGAATGCTTATAGGCGAATCGAATCGAAAGAGGCTTGGTCACAAGTCTTAGCCATTCTCGGGGCTATTGTGGCATGGTTGGAAGACTTTGAAATCTTAATAACCAATCACTGTGAGTTCTAGTATTAGATTTTCATAAAGTCATATACGATGTACTTGTTGCTTTATATTTGATCATTCGTTGTTGATTCATACTATGGCATTATATGATTGTTGCTTATTCATCCATTTCATCAATGCATGACATATTCGTATTCTCGAGGCATCTTGGACCTCATTTGTTGATTATACCTTTCGTTTGGACTCACCTGGATATCCATGGATCATTCCTGGCCCTTTGAGGCCGGATGCCGACGTACTTGCATTGTCGGAAGTCCCGTACTTGCTAGGGACAGTCCCGTACTATGCTAGAGGCATCACCACACCCGTACTTGCTAGGGAACCCCGATTATGAAGGGGCATGTGGTATTTGATCACTCATCTTGTGCACTTGACTTATGCCGCTTGGAATCGTTATGTTGATCATCATTGCATCTATATACCTTGTGTTATATGTAATCTAGTAACTCACTCAACTTTTTGTTGACCCTGTTAGTTGTTAACCTTTTCAGGCGCTGTCAATGGTAAGGGCCTAGCCGGTCCGTCTAATTGATTTCGGTTGGGGCTAGCTTGAGTTTCCCGCCTTTTTGGTATAGCTTTTGGATCGCTCGGGTGCGGGATTAGTGGACTCCCTTTTTGGCATATGCTCGTGGATGAACTTAGCTTTTATCCATGGTTAGATAATCTAGATGTTTATAATTTGTAACCCATCTGCTTCGATCCATGATACCCCTTACTTTGCTCATTATTAGGTGACAAAGTGGGAAGTATCATGATTGATGACTTTTGAATATTGAAAATTTAAATTTGATGCAATTTCCGCAAAGTATTATTATATGAATTATTGTTAAATGTGTGTGAAATACCCTATTTAGTTGTGAGGGTGTTTCATATATAATATATGATTTATATATATAATATTTAAGCATTTAACTACTTATATGTATTTAACTATGATATCCATATGCAATATTTAACACTACTAGAAAAATGAGTATCAGCGACGGATCTTGTGACGGAATTTGCGAAGGAACTTTAGCGACGGATTAACGACGGATTAGTGACGGATATGCAACAGATTAGCGACGGATCATAAATGACACATCAACGACAGATTACCGACAGTATTCAGCGACAGATTTATGACAGCAACTTAGCGACATATCAGCGAAAGATTACCGACAGATTTCAGCGACAGATTTGTGACAGCAACTTAGCGACAAATCAGCGACTGATTATCAACGGATTTCAGCAACGGATTTGCGACAACCTTTTAGCGACGGAACGACATATTATCGACGGACTTCTACAACGGATTTGCGACAACTTTATTGTGACAGATCAGTGACAGATTTGCGACATAAATTTAATGACGGATTTATGACAGACAATTAGCGACAGATTAGTGACGGAACGAATTTGCGACAACTTTATTGTGACAGATCAGTGACAGATTTGTGACATAAATTAGTGACAGATTTATGACAGACAATTAGCGACAGATTAGTGACGGATCTGCAACGGATCAGCGACGGATCTTGAAAATGAATGTTTTAAAAATAGATTTCTTTAAAAAATAATATCCACCTCCACACCAGATCGTCAAGAAAATAAAGGCTGAATCAACAAATAGCTGGGTTATGTTTACCGAGCGTCCTAACGAAATGTGTAATAATCAATATCATACGAAAGACTTCGCTGAGTACGCCACCTTAATGCATCTGATTCGGAAGGAGTGTATGACATTACACTACACTCCCATTTTCCATTTTCCAAAAAAATAGATCATTAAATATGAATACAATTCAAATACACACGTCCATATACATGTTAGAACCGAACATATAAATTAGTTGTATTCGGTTAGATGAGTAATAAGTGTTGTCAAAGTCCAATATGAACCATTATAACATATAGACTAATCATTAATTAAAGCATGAGGGTGTATTGGCACGTTAAAACAAGTCCTGCTGAGGCTCAACAAGTTCCATTATTACATATTAAAAAATATAATGAACGATGACTTATTTTGTTTACCGAGCATCCTAACAAAATGAGTAATAATCAATATCAAACGAAAGACTACACTGAGTGCACCACCTTTGTGCATCTGGTTCGGAAGGAGTATATGACATTACACTACACTTCTCGAGCTAACATAATCCCAGTCAATCAATCATAATGAACCGTAATCTCAAACGAAAGGGAGACGACATAACCGATCACACTGTTACGGAAGTAAAGATCTATTAAGGCACGTTAAAACAAGTTCTGCTGAGGCTCAACAAGTTTCATTATTACATATTCAAAAATATAATGAACGATGACTTATTATGTGTACCGAGCATCCTAACAAAATGTGTAATAATCAATATCATATGAAAGACTACACTGAGTGCGCCACCTTAGTGCATCTGGTTCGGAAAGAGTGTATGACATTATTTAGGACCATAAGTTATTTTTGTTTTATTAATTTTCTTAAATTGGCTACCGAATTAAATGGCAAAAACACAACCGGTAAAAAAAAGTTTAAGAATTTAATCACTAAAATGAGGAAATATAATTGGTTTATTTCAATATTAATCAGATGAAAATACTAAGAATACTTGTTTGGTAATCGATCAAACATGTCAAAATATACATTTTTGAATAAAACAACAATAGTTTAAGAGCTTAATCAATAAAAAGGCAATTTATGCCTATTAACAAAAAGTTGTTTTTAAAAAACTAAGAATAACATAAATGGACGAAACCACAAAAAACGTGAAAACATATAAAAAACACATAAAAGGATTTGAACTTAGGTCTTCAATATGGAGACAAACTACACTAGCCAACTAAACTAAACTACATTTTTATAAAATACTAGTAAAACAGACTTTTAAGATATTAAAAAAACGAAAATTTTAATTTAAAAAAAAAAAATAAAAATAGTTGTACGTGATTGTAAAGGGAGGGGTAAACCCTAGCCGCCCATTTCAATTTCTCCATCACAGATTGTCTCTCCATCTCATTTTGATGTCTCAGATGCCTCTCTCAATCAATCACCAGAGCTGAAGCCGACTCCATCAAGTCCTCGCTCAGTCGGTCACCAGAGGTGCGTTCTCGATCTGAAGGTATCAAAATATTCGACTGCTTCTTCTTGATTTTTTAGGCTGCTTCTTCTTGATTTTTTGGGCTGAAGGTATCAAAACATTCGATCTGAAGGTATTAAACCCATTGTGCGTTTTCTTTTCTTTGTGCTGCGATATATATATATATATATATATATATATATATATATATATATATATATATATATATATATATATATATTATATATTCTGTCGTTTTCATTTTTTTTAGTGTGCTGCGATATATATATATATATATATATATATATATATATATATATATATATATATATATATATATAACCCTTTGTTTCAGTCGTTTACTTTTTCTTTTTTGTGCTGCGATGCTGTCGTTTTCTTTTTTTTTTTTGTGTGCTGCGATATATATATATATATATATACAAAGGATCTTTTGTGAACAATTTGTATAATGTGAACATTGTGAACCAACTATATTTTGACAAATAAGCAAAGATTATTTTATCCTTAAAAGGGTATTTTAGTCTAAACAAAATTCATAAGATACGGTTTATTTCTCCCATAACTTTTGGCTCCAAGAATATCTCCTATTTGTTAGGTGATATTCCGTAAAAGAAATATATAGTTTTTATTTTCTTTATTTAATTTCATCCTTTTTATATTATTATGTAATAATGCTTAATATGATGTTTATTCCACATAAATTCCATCGCATTTACCATTGTTTGTAACTTTGTATAGTGAATTTTCTTTTAAAAAAATTGGCTTGCATCCCTCTAATAAAACGGCAGTGTTGATTTCTTTTCTACATTATCATCTTTTTACATTTTTGATATTTGAAGGCATTCAACAAACTAGTCGGACCCGGTTTTAACAACGTTAATTGCTTTTTGTTTATTTATAAGACATCAACAGTGGGTATATTTAAGATAGATTTCGAAGGTTGATGAACTAGTTCGATCGAACCCAAATTTAACACCGTTCATTACTTTTTCGTTTATTTATATCGTTTTCCTATGGTGAAAATTAGATTACGTTTCTATTTTTTACATAATCTGGTCGCTAGACCATATTTGTTCTAGTATATTGGGATAACCCGATGATCGATAACTGGTTAACATCGCTTCTAGTGGTGTCGATGCTCGCATGGAGACCTTAATCGTGGAAGTTGCAGAGTTTTTTCGCGAAGCCATTGCATATGCTTATACTTCTACCATGCTCACATCAAATATTTAAAGAGATGATTGCGTTTCACAATGTAACAAAAATACATTATATACCGACATTCATCAGATTCAGAGGGTTCATGGAATAACAAAACCACATTGCAGACCGACAAGCATCAGATCAAAGGGTTCATGGGATAACAAAAACACATTGTGGACCGAAATAAAAACACATTACGGATCGATATTCATCAGATTCAAAGGGTTCACGACATAACAAAAACACATTGCGGACCGTCATTCATCGGATTAAAAAGATACATTTTGGACCGACATTCATAAGATTCAAAAGATGCTTCCATCTCAAATGGTTCATGTAACAAAAACACATTGCGGACCGTCATTCATCGGAATAAAATGATACATTTTGGACCGAGGTTCGTAAGATTCAAAAGATGCTTCCATCTCAAATGGTTCATGGCGTAACAAAAAACACATTGCGGACCCTCATTCATCGGATTAAAAAGATACATTTTGGACCAACATTCATAAGATTCTAAAGATGCTTCCGTCTCTAATGGTTCATGACGTAACAAAAACACATTGCGGACCGTCATTTATAGGATTAAAAATATACATTTTGGACCGGCATTCATGCGATTCAAAAGATGTTTCGGTTTCAAATGGTTCACGATGTAACAAAAACACATCACGGACCGTCATTCATCGGATTAAAAAGATAATTTTGTACCGAGATTCATAAGATTCAAAAGATGCTTCTGTCTCAAATGGTTCATGACATAACAAAAACACATTGTGGACCGTCATTCATCAGATTAAAAGATACATTTTGGACCGACATTCATAAGATTCAAAAGATGCTTCGGCTTCAAATGGTTCATGACGTAACAATAATACATTATGAACCGTTATTCATCGTATTAAAAATATACACTTTGGACTGACATTCATAAGATTCAAAAGATGCTTAGGTTACAAATGGTTCATGACGTAACAAAAACACATTACGAACCGTCATCCATCAGATTAAAAAGATACATTTTGGACTGACATTCATAAGATTCAAAAGATACTTCGGCTTCAAATGCTTCATGACGTAACAAAAATACATTGCGGACTTGTCATTCATCAGATTAAAAAGACACATTTTGTACCGACATTCATAGGATTCAAAAGATGCTTTGGTGTCAAGGGGTTAGACGGCTTCAAAAAAACGTCTAGCTTCATATTTGTAGATAAAACTTTAAAAATGTTATATCACTTCAGACGCACACCACGCTTATATCTAGGATTTATTTCCTCTTAAATCTAGGAAACTCACCTGATTCACTCCATATTTCCCATTTTGCCCTTTTGTTTAATTAATTAATCAATATAATAGATGGTAATTTCTGCTGACGTGTCATTAAATTATTGGTTCACAACGTTCTCAATATATATTGTGTTCACAATCGATCCCATCCCTATATATATATATATATGTATATATATATATATATATATATATATATATATATATATATATATATATATATATATATATATATATATATATATATATATATATTTGTGTGTGTGTTTTATTTAATACATGACAAGTTAAAGTTTAGTTATTAGACAAGTTATGCTTATTGATGTGAACTAAGGATGTTGATTTAGTATATGAAATTGTTTCTTGATGTGAACTAGGGATATAAATCAATCTCCGAGGCCTATTTTGATTTACTTGGATCATTATTTTGTTTCTCTTTTCTATCTATATAAATGGATAAATAAATATGCTTGAAAAAAACAAAAGATCGTAACAAGTTCAAAACTTCAAATGTGTTTTATTTATATGTAACGAGTTCAAGTGATATATATATATATATATATATATATATATATATATATATATATATATATATATATATATATGTGTGTGTGTGTGTGTGTGTGTGTGTGTGTGTTTGTGTGTTTTATTTAATACATGACAAGTTAAAATTTAGTTATTAGACAATGTTATCGCTAATGTTTTTGTTACTTTGTTTTTGTTATAGTTATTTAACATGTCTATGCGTAGAGATAGAGGATGGATGTACAAACGGAAAAATGCAGATGGTTTTCTTAATACTAATTATGGCCACAAAGTAGAATTGTTTTTGGATTTTGCCTTTTCTAATGAAGCTTTTGTCGAAGTGAAAACCTTGAATCATGAGAAAATACTTCAAATTAGATGTCCTTGTAAGATGTGCAAAATTTTACATTACCATGCAATAGATGATGTTAAGTTGCACTTGTATAAATACGGGTTCATTCCTGATTATACAACTTGTTGGGCGCACGGGGAAACAAGCAGTAGATTGCAACATGAGGGACAATGCTCTAATCTAATGGAAGATGATAATGTTGATGGTTGTACACGTATGGTTTTGGATGCGATGGGTCCCGTCAATTTTAATAATGCAACATGGGATTCATATAATCCAGAAGAACAAGTTCCAAATCCATCAGCCAGTGGATTTTATCACATGTTACAAGATGCAGATGAGCCTTTATGGGAAGGGTGTCAAAATTATTCGAAGTTAGAAGCTGCCACACGATTATTAAATTGGAAGTTGGAAAATAATGTAACCGAGGCAGCTTATAATCGACTGCTTCCCATTATCAAAAATATGCTACCCCCAAGTGAGAAGCTGGTTGGCAACTTCTATGACACAAAAAGGAGTTTGAACAAACTTAGTCTCCCAAAAATAAAGATTCATGTGTGCAAAAACCATTGCATGTTATTTTACGGGGTGGATTCTGATTTGAGTAGTTGTCGAGTGTGTGGGCATTATCGTTACAAGAGTGGTGAACAAAACTTGGTTCCTAATTTTAACGTACTTGCCGATTGCTCCTAGACTTCAAAGACTATATATGTCAAATGTGACAGCAAAAGAGATGATGTGGCACTTTGATCATCAGACAAAACCAGGCATGATGGTCCATCCAAGTGATGGTAAGGCATGGAAGCATTTTGACTTAAAAAATCCTGCATTTGCAAACGAGCCTCGAAACGTGCGTTTAGGTTTATGTACAGATGGTTTCAGTCCAAATAACCTAAACACGAATCCGTATTCATGTTGGCATGTATTTCTTACAGTTTATAACTTACCTCCATGGATAGGCTTGAAGGACTCATATGTCAATTTAAGCCTAATAATTCCTGGAAGAAAGAGCCCTAGTCAAAATTTAGATGTATTTTTAAGGCCGTTAATAGACGAGTTAAAAATGTTATATGATGAAAGTGTTCTCACATATGATGCTTATCGTAAGGATACATTTATGATGAGAGCTATACTTTTATGGACAGTTAGCGACTTTCCGGCCTATGCAATGTTGTCAGGCTGGAGCACACATGGAAAGTTAGCTTGCCCATACTGCATGGATAAGGCGGGAGCATTTCAATTACAAAATGGAGGGAAACCATGTTGGTTTGACTGTCATCGAAAATTTTTATTGATAACACATCCGTATAGGCATGATAGACGAAGATTCTTGGCTAGAATTGTGTTAACTCTAATCCACCACCAGAGTTAGCCGGTGAACAAATTTGGGAGCAAGTTCGTTGCATTCCTACTGTTTACGAAGGCTTTCCATACAGAAAGAAAAGCAAAAGACATAATGGTTTTGGTGTCACACATAATTGGAAAAAACGAAGCATATTCTGGGAGTTGCCATATTGGCGTACTTTGTTAATTCGACACAACCTTGATGTAATGCATATTGAGAAAAATGTTTTTGAGAATCTTTTTAACACCAACATGGAAACATCCAAAACGAAAGACAACATCAAGGCAAGGAAGGATATTGAAAAATATTGTGATCGACCGGAGTTGCATATTTGGAAGATGGGAAATAAAGTTATAAAGCCAAAAGCATCATACACTTTGAGCAAGCCACAAGTAAAAAAAGTATGTGAATGGTTGACAAAACTTAAATTCCCTGATGGCTATGCTTAAAACTTAGGGGGATGTGTTAACAATGAAGATTGCAGCTTTTATACTTTCAAAAGTCATGAATGTCATGTGTTTATGCAACAGTTGCTTCCTATTGCTTTAAGAGGGATGATTTCGATTCCAATATGGGATGCAATAGTAGAGGTTTGCTCATTTTTTTGGGCAATTTGCTCAAGGGTGTTACATCTAGATGACTTAATCGTTTTACAACAGAGTATTGTTGACACTATTTGTAAGTTGGAAAAGATTTTTCCACTCGGATTCTTTGACTCAATGGAACATCTTGTTATACATTTGGTGCATGAAGCTATTCTAGGTGGTCCAGTGCAATATAGATGGATGTATCTATATGAGAGGCAAGCATCTTAACTGATCAAAATTTTTCTATTGACCTAAAAAAGTCCTTGTTAGTGCTAACATTTGTCTAATAAATTCTCAGGAAGCTTGGTTCATTAAAAAAACGACAAAAAACAAAACAAGGGTTGAAGGGTCTATTGTTGAGTCATATCTTGTAAATGAACTTTCTACCCATTGTTCTTTATATTTTGAGCCAACAATTGAAACACGCCTAAATCGCGAGCCTCGAAATATTGCTCCTGACATTCCTAGTTCTTCGCAAATGGACTCTCGACTGAGTATTTTCAAAGTTCCATCTCGAAGACTATTTGAGAAGGGCGGGATCCGAAGATCATTCACCGATGCTGAATTGCATATGGCTCATACGTATATCTTGCTTAATTATGAAGAGGTTCATCCTTTTATAAGGTATCTTGATTTTATTTATATTTTAAAGGCAGGTAACCCGAATAAGTTGAACCCAATGCTCAACCACTAAGCCATCCCAATTGGGTTATATTGATTTTATATTAATTACCTTGAAGATGACAAAATAATGTAATTATATTAATTTAACTAAAGCTTTTTTTGTCAAGGGTGTTTGATAATTGGGTGAGACAAAGAGAGCCTTATATTGATGAAGGCACACTAGATATATACAGAGACGAATCTTTTTCTAAATGGTTCAATGAACATGTAAGCATAAAGCGTAAATCATAATTCAATTTACCAAGTAGTTTACCATCATTATTTAAGTAACTTGTTTTCATGCATTATAGGTTTGTTTTGGGTTGGATGATAGCAATGAGCATCTAAAAGTTTTAGCACGAGGTCCATTACGTCATGTTTGGTCACATAAAGGATACTTCATTAATGGCTACAAGTTTCACACCACTAAACATGGTAATGGGTGAGTGACCAACAATAGTGGGGTATGCGTTGAAGGGTCTTGTTATAATGATTCTGAATGTGACTTCTATGGATTGTTGGATGAGGTCATAAAGGTCGAGTATCATGGCCAAGGGCGTTGTGTTGTTGTATTATTCAAATGTAATTGGTTTGATGTTGTACATGGGGTAAGGGTTGACAATAGACATAAATTGGTTGATATTAAATACAAGTCAAAACTAAGGAATGATGACCCATTTGTCTTAGCATCACAAGCAGAACAGGTTTATTATGCACCATATCCTTCAATGACAAGGGATTTAAAAGATTGGTGGGCAGTTGTCAAGACAAAACCAAGGAGCATATATGAAGTAGCAACATGTGTTGTTGAATCAACTAATAATGATATTGAGGATGTATAAGAGTTCTTTCAAGAGAATGAAAGACTATCAATTTCTAATGAGGACAACAATGATGTACCAGTTGTCTTGTCATTGAAGGGGAGTTTGAAGAAGTTGTTAATGATGATGAATGCAACACACGTAGAGAAATTAATGATGATGAAATAGAAGTTAGTGACAATGAACCAGAAGAATCAAGTGAAGAGGAAGAAGAGTTTGAAGATACAGATGATTCAAATGAGGATGATCTTGACGATGAACTTAATTTATCAGACCATTCTTCTGATGAATAGTAAGTTGTTAACATGCATTATGTCATGGTGTGTGGAATATACTGAAATTTTCTAATGAATATTATTTAATTCTTAAAGCTAATGTGTTAACACATAATTATATCTTGTTTTGATCATCTATGATTTTTTAACTAGTCTATTTTGGTTGTAGACATCATGGCACGCAGCTCAGTGAATCGTGAAGGTAACAATATTGTTAGAGGAAGAGGTAGATGTGGTGGTAGAGGTAGGGGTAGAAGTAGATGTGGTGATGCTACATCGTCGACCTTCTCTTTACATGATGAAGAGGAGTTAATGTTCCCCGACGGAGTAGAACAATCGGTTCAAGAAAATGCTCTTAACATTGATAATGATGGTGACACGGAATCATCAAAGCAAAGACGATGATCTAACAGGCTAGAGCAAACCCCTTATCATGCAATCCAAAGGATGATGATTGAAGTTGATGAAAATGATTATGAGTATGTTAAATGATTTTCAACATTTAAAAAAAATGCATTACGTTAGGTTGTTGCTCATTCTTATTCTTTGTGTAGGTTTGTGGATCCAAAAGTTTCCAGAAATATCGTTTGTATTTTCAAGAGCATGTTTCGTGGTGTTTGGACATCTTGGTCAGATATCGATCCTGAATCCCGTGACATGATGTGGGAACACTTTAAGGTATACACTTGCTACGTAATTCTTTTAACTTGCTAAATGAATGTTATTTTATATTTAGCTATCTAATTGATGTATGTG
>JAANYP010007310.1:0-13019 GCA_020465985.1 Centrapalus pauciflorus | reverse complement strand
ATATATGTGAATGATCATTCACATTAGGGTACGCTGGAATCTTATAGGTACGCTGATGAACCTGATTCATATATATATATATATATATATATATATATATATATATATATATATATATATATATATATATATATATATATATATATATAGTCAGATTAAAAAAATTACTTCTCGAAATAAAGTTCACCCGAAGGTATCAACCTTAAAAAAAAATTTTAAAATTTTTTTTCTTATAACCATGTTTAAATTAATGTTATACACTTGATATATTAATTTCACATACATTCACACATTCTGTGTCCTTAAAAATTATGTGAATTATCAATGCACATTAATGTGAATGATTATCCAGGTAAATGATAATTCAGACCATTTACAAGATCTTTTTATAACATTCACAACATTTATGATGTTGCTCTATTTAATAAAAAGTCTAATAATATTGTATTATACATGTTTATGCAAAAAATATATATGTGAATGATCATTCACAATAGGATACACTGGAAACCTATAAGTACGCTAATGAACTGATATATATATATATATATATATATATATATATATATATATATATATACATATACCATAGTATATCTATAGGATATAATATATAATATATATAAATATAATAAGTAAGAGCTATATATATTATATTGCTCTATTCTCTGTGTTACATAGCTAGCGAGTCCAATATAGGTCCCATATAGTAGTACCTATCTAGCAGGTCCATATATGTTTACTATCGGTCCCTAATCTGTTATCTATCTGTACATCTAGTCTATATATGTACCTATATGTCTATCCATCTACCATA
Source organism: Centrapalus pauciflorus (assembly GCA_020465985.1). Classification (NCBI taxonomy): domain Eukaryota; kingdom Viridiplantae; phylum Streptophyta; class Magnoliopsida; order Asterales; family Asteraceae; genus Centrapalus; species Centrapalus pauciflorus. Next base: position 12,202 of record JAANYP010007310.1, on the reverse strand, counting down.
TACGTCTACATTACATCTATAACGGCTACAGCTAATACTACCTTTATACGTGTACGTGTACACGTCCACGTATACGTTTAGAGTATAACATATAGAATATATTTATATCTACCCATATATATGTCGACTATACTATCTCTCTGGCTGATCTGTCGCAATGTCTCTCTCATCGTGCCTCCTTGCCCCCGGTTTTGTGTGCCCCAATGGTCAATTACATTCATATATAGTCTCACTCATTAGAAGGGTCACACCAATACCAACCGCACCACCATCGAAACTTGCATATTTAAGTTTTTGATGATTAATTGTTGCTCAGTCGCGGGACCCATTTGTCCTCTTTGCTGGTGTCCCATGATCCTTCTTTTGTAGGATATTATAAAATATTGTGCGATAATATTTCCCACTATTGATTGTCGAACTCCTTGCCCAGGCTTCGACACTTCCTGGCATTCCGGTTCGCTCCTCTTCACACCCATCGGACTTGTCACTCCCTGCCCCTGACGTTCTCCTTCTCTGCAACTTGCCTCGTCTTGCTACTTCCTGGTTCGTTTTCTGCTTTCTGCGTCTTCTATCCTACTCCCCTACAACTAACTGGATCAGATGAGCTGGTTATAACTAGGGGTAAATGGTTCCAAAACACCCGTACTATGTGGAATATATGGAAGAAAATCCACACCCCCCCCCCCACCCCCCCCTCAAAAAAAAAAAATCCATCCTCGGCCGAACGTCAAAACCCCGAAAGAGTTCTCGTTTTCGATTAGAATTTCGCGATATCTAACGTCGCGGTTCAACGGTGTAATGTGTGGATTCAACGGTGCAACGTGTGGATCACCTAAAGCTTTTTCGTGCGTTAATATCTTCGCAATGGCTCATTACGGTACAAATTCGATCTAAACCCACTATGATTTGTTTATGTTTTATGTTTACGCGAGTCGATCCGGAACGGTTTAAATGTTTTATTTATTCCGTTGCGCTTTGTTTTGTGAAAACTTTATTTAAACCCTTTACTAATTTTTTTTAAAAATTCCCAGATATTCTATTAGAAACATGTAATAAAAAAAGAATATTTACTTCGTATTTGAGTTTCTACTTTGCCTTTTCTTATATTTATGAAATATTCTTTTTTATATATAAATTTATTTATTATTTCATTAATTACATTTTTAATGTGTAACAATTATATATTTTCTTATTATGATATACAGTTTTACTTTCATTTACTTTAAATTGTATATTTTTTATAGCCATACAGTTGAAGAGTATTTTTTATTTGATTTTATTACTTTATACTTTTATATTTATATTTTAAAATGATCCATACATATATATATATATATATATATATATATATATATATATATATATATATATATATATATATATATATATAGATTTAGGTTCAAGTGAGTACCACCTCTAATGCAGCGCACCCGAAGGTACCACCCTTAAAAGTAATTTTTGTGAAATTTTTTTCATGAACATGTTCTAATTAACATTACACAGATCATATGTGAATTTCTCGCAAATCCGAACACTCTAAGTGCATGAAATCACGCATCACATAAATGCAAGTTCACATATATTCAAAATTATGTAAGTGTGCGTTCACATCATCTTTTAGGAGCTAGGAGATGTGAATGTATGTGAAATTTAGATATGATCTGCATAATGTTAATTAAAACATGTTTATGAAAAAAAAAATTAAAAAAAGTTTTTTTAAAGGTGGTACCTTCTGGTGCGCTGCATAAGGGGTGGTACTCTCTCGAACCATATTCTATATATATATATATATATATATATATATATATATATATATATATATATATATATATATATATATATATATATATATATATATATATATATATATATATATATATGAATCCTTTTAATGTTTGATTACTTACTCTTAATTTATGGTAAATTTCTACTTTATTATAATATGTAAATATTGAATTATGCCATTGCAACGTGCAAAGCACCTAGTTTTATATGAGATATTATAATTATCGTGAAAATTATGACATCAAAAAAGATTGTAAATGATATCTTTTTATTTATGATTAATATCAGGGATATTTGTGCAAATAACCTTTAAGTTGGATTATTTTTTGCGATTAAAACCTCCAACCATTTTTCATTGCACAACAAACATCTAAGCGGTAAAATATCACGGAATTGAGATATTACTGGTTGTACTTGATTGAAAGTCATAAACCACCGTTGACTATCAGTATTTTACCGAAAAAGTAAGTTCCAACAAAAAAACACATATTTGAACAAAAAATTCAATAAATGTTAGTTTGAATCATAAAACCAGACAATTAAGTTCGCTGGAAAGAAAGTTTGTCTAAAACAAAGAGTTGGTCAATAGATTGCGTCATTTCTTTTTTGAAAAAAAACTCGTTTTGATAAATTTTAGTCAGTTGATGGTTTTTTATGCAATGAATAATGATCGTGAGTTTTAATCACAAAAATATTCAATTAAGAGTTTTTCACACAAATGTCTTTAAATACTATGACACACACCAACACCAATCCATGGCCTCCTTAAAGTTTTTGGTCCATAAAGTTTAAAAATGTTAAATTAAGCAGGTTTAAATATGGTTACATCTTGTTCCTTGGTTATCTTCTTAACAAAATCATACATGACTTGAATTTATAGCACGTTATAAATCTAAAATTTTATGGATCGATAATTAGGGGGACATATATGTTTAATGTGAAATTATAAAAAACCAAAACAAAAAACAAAAAAAAAAAAATTTAAAAGTATTTTATCGTACAAAAACAATTATAATTATGAAACTCGACGGGCTTATAAAGTAGAGATAAGGTATAGAGGTTGTAATATGGATTTGTCAGGTATTAATTATAGATGTGAAAACAATAATAATTAGATGTTCAATGACTAATATGGTAATTAGGAGACAGTTAGGAACGATAGGTGGCGTTTGATTCATAGATAGTTTGCAGAAAAAATAGAATCTGTCAAAGAAATAAAATCCGGTTTATTTCAAATACTGTCACTTGTCTGGTTGGCCGGAATGATTTGAAATTCAAATTCAATTTATTACTATTTTCTGATTGGTTTGTAAATCTATCAAATAAATTTGAATAGACTTATAACAAATGATCAAAATAATCTTATTAATAATGTTTTCATTTTTTAAATTAAAATATATTCAAAAACTATGTTCATTTTTTAATTTTTTTCCCTTCATAAAACAATTTTTTTCTTCATAAATTCATAGAAAAAATGTCTTGAAATGATAACATCAAATATTAATGTTTACTGCATAAGCAATATAGTATCCAATATGATGAATTTAAGGTGAGTCAGGTGTCATGTAAGGATGGTATGGACACGTAGTATTTGGTAAGATGGGGTACAAGCAGGGTCGGGATACCTATCTATACTATTAAAAGAGTAACTATACTCAACTCTCATGAAGCCACGTGTCATCGCCATGAATCGACATGTGGCATTTATAATTTAAAAAATAATAAATAAATTTAACATATATCTATCCATATCTAATATAATCTACTTTTAAATTCAAATCAAATCAAATCCAACAAAATCTAAGACTCTAATAACTTATTACTTATAATATAATATAATAAAAGTTTAAAATATTTAAAAAATTAATTACTATTCATGTGTGTGTAGAATTATACAAAATTAATAGATCATAATAAATAATAATATCATTAATATATATTTGTTTAAAAATAATATTCGTATTTTTACCTTTTAGTTTATTATATTTTATAAATATTATAAATATCCGTGTAATACGCGGGTAATAAACTAGTGATATGGTATGATGATATTAAGTAGGGATGGATGAGTGTAATATTAAAATAAGTATGGATGTAATAGGTTTGGCAGGTGGATAGATCGGTGGTACGGTATGAGGGAGTAGAGGTATGATATGTTAGGTGTATAAAGACGGGAAATGATGTGATAAGTTTGATGGATGAGTAGATTGATGGTAGGATAGGAAGGGTGGGTAGGATGAGCAAAGTAGGGGTGGTAAGTTTGTAGGTGGGTTGATTGGTCATAGGGTAAGGTGGGTGGGATGGACTAGGATATGGTGGGTGGGGTAGGTGTAATATAAGAGTAGGAAGAGATGGTGATAGGTAAATTGGTGGTCGGGTGGGGTGGCTGGGGTAAGACTGAATAAGGTATAGGTAAGATATGTAGGGTTGGGTCGATACGATAGGTATGAACGAATATAGAATGCATTTAATGGGAAAGAAATGTTTATTATTTGACACCTCCCCATGGAAAACACATTCCTTTAGGTGACGTAAATACATGGAATGGAATTCGAGGAATTGGAATTCAAAATTTGATTATAATATTTTGGTGGTGATAGATAAAAGATAGTTTTTTAATGTTGCTTAAGGATGTAGGTTGTAATCTAATGCATGCATTAGTTGAAATCTAATAATGTATGGGTTGGTAGGAATATCAAATTTCTATAAACAAAGACATTGATAACAAATAACTACAATTTAAGTCTTCATCTTTGTTATCAAAAATTCAAAATTAGCTAAATTTAAATTCCAATTGCTTTGAATTCCATTCCGTGAACCAAACGTCGCCTTAGTGGAGGAAATATTTTATTTGAAAGGAAATTGTCATTCCACAAAATTTAACAGCCAAACATGCAATTAGAATTAGAAGTTCATTAATTTTTCATGAGAATCAAACACCCCCTTTGTATCACTTTATATTTTTTTAGAGTTAAGTTCTTTTATGTAAACAAAGTAAAGCACTTAATAATACGAGGGATTTGAACAAAATATGTTTGATCTACTAGATATTAGATTATCAGGACTCTTGGGTGCTGTTTGTTTTTTAAGAGGTTGATGTCTGCGGTCTGCGAACTTAACTGTAGAAATCTGCGGTCAGAATAGGTGACCTAAAGGTCTGTAGACGTCCGAATACGCGGGAAGACGCCCGCAGACGCAGGAAGACGTCCGCAGACGCGGGCAGACGCGAAAAAACAAACGCAGTTTTATATAAAACGTCTTCTCACGTCTTCGAGTTCGCAGACATAAGAAGTTCGAAGATCTTGTAACAAAAAACAAACAACACCTTGGTGTCCCAAGTCCACATACTTGAATTTTTAAAATTTGTGTTCTCTCAAAAAGTTTTAAAAAGGAAGTTGTATCTGCATATGATTTGTTAATAGAAAGGACAAACAAAATAAATAAAGAGTTAATAGAGATGCCAAAAGTAGAAAAAGTGAAATAGTTAATCAAATTGTAGGAAACTAACTTAAAAAGGGAAAAAAAAATTATAAATGGAAGTTGTTTATGCATATGATTTAGCCTTGTTATTATCATGGTTAATACTTTAACATTTTATATATTAATTTATATATATTATTATTATGGTTATTATTACGTCTCAAGATGTCCAAATAATTAATTACGTACAAAATTAAATATAACCGAACCGGATCAAACTGGACCGGATTGGACAGTTTAATTTTGAACCATTTTTCAATTATTAAAATTCCATTAATTCGATTTTCTGTTCCATCATGTTCGTTCGTTTTTCTATTTTTCTTTATAAAAATCGGGAAAAACCATAACTGAACCGAACCAGTTTGGTTTTTAATTTTACGGGTTCGGGACAAATCCGGAACCACTCATCAGTAATATAAAACAAGTGTTGTAAGTAATTAAACAGACTTGCCTGTAATAGATCTCCAATGTTGACCACAAGTGAACCAGGAACTGTGTTGACTTCAATCCACTGATCTTGATGGAGGATTTGTAGCCCTCCGATTTGATCTTGTAAAACAACGGTCAAAAAGCTTGAATCTGTATGTTTTGGCGACCCTATGGTAAGCTCAGGTTGAGGACATGCAGGGTAATAATGCCCAAGAAATGCAAGTCCTTTGTCACAATCCATATCTTCCAAATGACTGCAGATTAGCCCTAATCCTTCCGAGATTAATCCGAAAAGTACTCGGCTTAGTTTCATCACTTGTTTTGAATACTCAATTTGTATCTCTCGACAAACCTCCGGAAGTTCTTCTTGTGACGGTGGTAACGGAGCCATAATCGTACGAAAAGAGTCCTTCCAAGCAACAGCCGGAGACGTATACAGATCGAAATTGCAATTATACACGACCGTTCTCGAATAATCCCTAGTGTAATACCGTTTCTTCACCTCTACGTCTTGTTCATGAAACCTACGTACGCCTGTAAGCATCTCGTCCATTACATTTAACGGGATTGTGTGATTCGTTACTTGAAAGAATCCTACGTTTTTGGACGCCGTTAGGATCTTCTCTACAGTCGATGCTCTATCGTTTGATCCGAGATCGATGACGGGAAGCTCGAAAGCGGTAGTTGATGTCTTATGGAAGGTGGTTTCGGGTCGGTGGATGAAAATCGATGGGATTCGTCGGATTCCGGCATCGGCAAGGCCTTTGACACCAGATTTTGTTTGATCGAAAGCTTTGAGTTGGGTTAATCGATCGTTTGGTGGGATGATTGAAGCAATGATGCATGTGGTAGCCATAGTTGTACTGCGAAGCCCCATGCTACCACCCATTATTTATAGAGATATCAAAATTTTTTTTTTATTTCTATGATTAAGTATTTAAAATTTTTTTATTGTTTAAGTTTGTATTGGGTTAATATTGAAAAAAACACCATCAACTTTATTCATTCGCGATTAACTCCCTAAATTTTTTTCTTATTGTTTAAGTCTTTAAACTATTTTTGTCTTATTCAAAAAGTGTATATTTGACCTATTAGACTTGTTACCAAACAAATTTTCTTAGTTTTTTCACTTGATTAATATTATAAAACTCTCATCATCTTTCCATACTTTAGCGATTAAGTCCCTAAACGTTTTGTTTTATCAGTTGTGGTTTACCGACTAATCCGGTAGCCGATAAAACATATAATTTTAAATAAGACAAACATGATTTAGAGACTTAAACAATTGAAAAAAAAAGTTTATGGACTTAATTAAGAAAATGAGAAAAATTGATTGGTTTTTTCAATATTAGCCCAACTATTTTATCTTATTTAAAAGAGTTAAGGTTATTTTTAACCATCTAAGTTTTAGATTTGTCTCATTTAACCATTAAACTATTTTTTTATACATTTATCCACTAAACTTATTTTTACGTACACATTTAGCCACTAAACTATTTTTGTACATGTTTAGCAACCGAATATTGCACACATTTATCCATTAAACTATTCTATTTTCTATACATTTGACCACTAAAGTATCATATTTGTACATATTTAACCCTTACTTTTAATCATTTTCCCAAAATGGAACACGAAACTAAATTTTAATAGATAAATGTATAAAAAAATAGTTCAGTGGCTAAAAGGAGACAATTCTAAAAGTTGAATGGTAAAAGATGACATTAATCCTATTTAAAAACATATATTTGACTCGTTTGAACGATTACAAATCAAGTAACATTGTTATTTCACCCGACTATATATTGAAATAAACTCACAATCTTTTCTCATTTTAGCAATTAAGTCTCTAAACTCTTATTTCTATATGAATAAGACACATAGTTTTGGAGACTTAAACAAGCTAGAAAAACTTTTAGGAGCCGTTTGGATTACATGAATTTAAAATGATGGATTCTAAAATGATAGGATTTTAAATTAATTAGGGAGATGAGTGGATTATGAAATGAGAAGAAGTGGGAAATATGAAATGCTAAATGAAGCAAAATCCTATCTTTTTAGTTTTTATCCAAACATGACATGGGAGGATTTCTAAATCCAAATCCTAAATAAGTTGTTGAAATCATCCCAATCAAACGCCACATTAGAGACTTAATCTGAAAAATGAAAAAAGTTGATACTCTTATTTATATTCGTGTTATCTTCAAAAATTCCATTAATCGATGAATAAAAATGTATCATTATATATAATTTAATATATATACTATTAACTAGATTAGATACTCGTGTATGATATTTGTTCATTTTTGAAAATATATTAAATAAAATATTTATAATGACATAAAATAGGATTAATATTTAGAAAAACCCAAAGTAACTTTCACTAATTTATCGATTAAGTTATTAGATTATTTTTTTCAGTTGTTTAAGTCCTTGGACAATTACTGTCTTATTCAAAATTATATAGTTTCGATGTACTACCTGTTAAATCGGTAAAAATTTTGTTTATCGAATGATTTTAATATTGAAAAAAACTAACTTTCTATTTTTACTTCTGCAATTAAGTTACTGGACTTTTTTATTATTTAAGTTACTCTAAGTTTACCGGTTAAGGACCTACTTTACAAGTCAAATATATAGTTTTGAACAAGACAAAAATTGTCTAGGGGATTAAACAATCATAGAAAAAGTTTAGTTACTTAATCATAAATTTATAAAAGTTTGTAGTGTTTTTTCAATATTAATTATATATAATAACTATAAGTAACTAAAGTTTATTAGAATTTAATTAATTGTTTATTAGACTAGTCATTAGTAAGATAACTATATATTATACAGCCTGGTTTAGGAAAAAAAATTCAAAAAGCAAATATCTATAAAAATTGTGTAAAATTCTTAAAACAAGTTAGATTTTATAAAATTTAGTTATTATTTATTAACTTAACTGGATTAAATTATAGTTTGATTTGATTCGATAGGACTTGAATTTAAATTCTATATTTTTTTGAATTACGTGATGATTCCATGATACCACCCAATATTTATATCCATGTAATCTTGAAAGACTCCATTAACCAATGAATAATAATTATCATAATATATATAATTATATACTATTATTTATATCCATGTAATCCTGAAAAATCCATTAATCAATGAATAAAAATATCATAATATATATTATACCGTGGTTACCACCAAAAGTGAGAGAATTTCCTATCGTCTAAGGTCTCGAATTCGAACCTTTTCGATGGTGTTTCTCCTTAGATGGACATGTAGTGTTTGGTCCTTATCCTTAAAGTTGTCTAACAAAAATATGTAACCACTAGCATTAGCCGTTTAAGATAATAATAATAATAATATATTACATGCTATTAGTTATTATATCCATGTAATCTTAAAAAACTTCATTAGTCAATGAATAAAAGTGTATCATAGTATATAATTAATTAATTGGTTAAAGAACCATTCTGACCCTCCAACTTCAGAATGTATGAATGTGTTGTGAATGCGAATGAACGGCGGTTGATGGGAATGTATGTTTAAACGTATATTCACAACTCGAAACAATATAGATTTTTAATGGACTTTTAATGCTAGTTTAAACAAAATGAAAAGAATTTTGAAAAAAATAATTTTAGATTTGGTTCTACTGATAAATGTGGTCTACCATGAACCATATTCTATAAGTTTATAATGAATAAATAGTTAAGATAAGAGCATGATTATATTTAACTTTGAAAATAGTATTTTAATATTATAACATTATAATGTATCAATTATATGATCGATTATTATATATTATAGAGTTAATTCTATAGATGGTCCTTTAACTAACCCCAAATTGCATGTTTGGTCTTTTTTTCAATAAAGTTGCAATGACAGTGTTTTAATTACCAAAAGTTGTAGTGAATGTCAATTCTAACAGAATCCGTTAAATTGTGACGTTAACTTAAGGGCATTTCTTTTTAAGATTTTACCGGTTGGAGGTTTCTTATGAAATAAAAAATGATCAAGGATTTTAATAACAAAATTGGTTAAACTTTAAAGTTTTTTGCACAAATTTCCCTTGAACAAAATATGTTTGTTCTATTAGATCTTAGATTATGATGACCGTCCGAAGTCCACATACTTGCAATTAATTTTTAAATATTTTTGTGCCTTCAAAAAGTTGTAAAAAGGAAGTTGTATATGCATATGATTTATTAATAGAAAGGACAAACAAATTAATTAAAGAGTTAGTAGAGATGCCAAAAGGAGAAAAAGTGAAATAGTTAATCAAATTGTAGGAAACTAACTTAAAAAGGAAAAAAATATTATAAAAAGAAGTTGTTTATGCATATGATTTACCCTTATTATTATTATGGTTATTACTTTAACATTTTATATATTAATTTATATAATATTATTATGGTTATTACGTTTCAAGATTTCCAAGTAATTAATTACGTACAAAATTAAACATAAGTTAATCAAATTGTAGGAAAGTAACTTAAAAAAAGAAAAAAAATATTATAAAAAGAAGTTGTTTATGCATATGATTTACCCTTATTATTATTATGGTTATTACTTTAACATTTTATGTATTAATTTATATATTATTATTATGGTTATTACGTTTCAAGATTTCCAAGTAATTAATTACGAACAAAATTAAACATAACCGAACAGTGGTGGACCAAGGATCTGGAGTCACCGGTTGCACAATATAAGTCATTCTATCGGTTCGATAATTTAAATGACTAGATTAGTCGGGCCGGACTAACAAACGAGAATTTAAAGTATCAAAAACCAAAGTTGACATGAAATAATCAAAACATTTTACGTAGAGTTGTAATTAATTAAACATGTTTTTAAGTTAACAAATAAGAAGTTACGTTGTATATATTTTTTCCTTAAAAAAACATAAATGAATGGTTAGTTATTAGGATTGTTTTTAGTATTTGGGTTATTGGGTATAAGAATAAAGATTGAGCCTCTTAAAAATGTTTTGGGTTTTAATAAATATTGGGCTTTTGAGTTTTCTTAAATGACTGGGTTTTAAAAGTGTGTTTATATTTATTTTTTTTTTACTTATTTAGACATTCAACTTATAATTTCTTTGTTTTGATTTAAGGTTATAGACTTTTAGGGATAATTGCGCAAAAAACCATCAACTTGTCAGCTTTTTGTGATTAAAACCCCAAACCATTTTTCGTTGCATAGAAAACCCCGAACTAACTAAAAATCAGTAAATCAATGTTTTACCAATGAGTAACCCGTTAAAACCGGTTATTAATCCTACGGGGACCGGTAAATAACCTACGTGAAATAAGTTTTAATTGTTGAAACCGGTTGCCAAGTATTACACATCATTTAAACCCCCGTTGATAATTTTTAATTGTAATTTTTAAACGGGATTACATTATCAACGAGTGTTCAAATGATGTGTAATATTTGACAACCAGTTTCATCAATTAAAATTTATTCCACGTAGGTTATTTATCGGTCCACGTAGGATTAATAACCGGTTTCAACTGGCTAACCATCAATAAAACCTTGATTTACTGATTTTTAGTTAATTCGGGGGGTTTTCTATACAACCAAAAACGGTTTAGGGTTTTAATCACAAAAAGCTGACAAATTGAGGGTTTGCGCAATTATCCCAAAATTTTAAAATTAAGTTGTGCACTTAAAAAAGTTTTATAATTGAATAATATAAGTTGCATACTTACAAATTATCGGTTGCACAATTAAAGTTTATAGACTAGTTACATTACCCAATGAGGTTATTAGGAAGGGGATAGCGAGAATCTTTCCTCAGAGGCACGGAAAGGGTCCAAGCCATAGGAAAGACAGCAACTTGAGTGCGGAGAAGGGGAAAGGGCGCTCGAAGCAAAAGGCCCCGACCTTCTACTCCGAGATAGAGGAAGGAAAAGTTTGAATTTGCAATGCACTATCCGGTCCAGCCCCAATCTCCTTTCCCAACTGCTATTCGAATATCGATCTCCTGCTACGCTGATAATGTAATCCCGTTTAAAAATTACAATTAAAAATTATCAACGGGGGTTTAAATGATGTGTAATACTTGACAACCGGTTTCATCAATTAAAACTTATTCCACGTAGGTTATTTACCGGTCCACGTAGGATTAATAACCGGTTTCAACGGGTTACTCATTGGTAAAACATTGATTTACTGATTTTTAGTTAGTTCGGGGGATTTTCTATACAACGAAAAACGGTTTAGGGTTTTAATCACAAAAAGCTGACAAATTGAGGGTTTGCGCAATTATCCCAAAATTTTACAATTAAGTTGTGCACTTAAAAAAGTTTTATAATTGAATAATATAAGTTGCATACTTACAAATTATCGGTTGCACAATTAAAGTTTATAGACTAGTTACATTACCCAATGAGGTTATTAGGAAGGGGATAGGTGGCAGTCACGTGCCACCACCCGCTACAACTTGGGTCCGCCCATGTAACTGAACCAGACCAGACTGAACTGGACTAGACAGTTTATTTTC
>JAANYP010007309.1:0-52234 GCA_020465985.1 Centrapalus pauciflorus | reverse complement strand
ATTTCCTTTTATAGTTGTTATATTTCTTTCTTTTTTACAATAGTCTGCTAATTTGGGTAAGTTTCTAATTTAGGAAAGTTTCTATTTTTAGTAAGTTTCTATTTTTAGTAAGTTAGTAGGTTAGCTTAGTTTACTGCTTTTTGCTATGAAAAGCAAAAGAAAAAAGAGAGAAAATTACAAAAATACAAAAAAAGAGAGAAAATTACAAAAATTCAAAAAAAAAAAGAGAATATCAGAAAAGGAGTTAAGTCTTAGATACATAGGTTCAAAGTGACGAAAATTAGCACCGTCGTTACAGACTCTAAGTATTTAGGCTTTCACACATAATGCAACTAAATCCTAAGTGTTATACTTTACTTAGTTTCATGGTCGTAGGCCATAATACATATAGGGATCTCCAAGGCTAATTTAAATGATTCAGAAAAAAGTCAAGAGTGTCACTAACTTAGAGTACGGACCAATCGGTCTTAATTGTTTATGTTACAAGACATAACAACTGAGTCTAAATGAGGTATGCAAACCTTCTGGGGATGTATGGCAACATCAAATACATCTGAAAATGGAAAGAATAGAAATATCATGAAAAACTGAGAGTCGAAAACATGCAACTCTGTTGTACGTAAGTACAGACTTGTTGTCTCTGTTTAGATTCGGGTTAGCAGACATGGGTTAGCAGACATGTCGCTTTGTTGTACGTCAGTACAGACCTGTCACCGCTATCTGCTAACTTTAAAATAAACCTTAAGTCGAACTAAGACACTTTGTTGTATGAGAATACAGACCTGTGTCCAATGTTTGTCTTTTAAAGAAAGTTTGCAAATACCAACAAGTTAGAATTTTTGTCTGTGTGCCTTGATCATAAAAGTATATCTATGTCTGAGTCACGTAAGATAATTTCCTGATAAATAAAAAGGCCAAGGGATATTCCGAAATGTAGAATGTTTAACAGGGTAAAATACCAACAATTGGCTAAATAAGTATGTCACAACAAACAATCAAAGGAATCAAAAATTCCTAAGTGTGAAAGTTTAAGTACTGAAAGTTAGTATCGGACATCGCTATCTGATTGAACCTTTCTTAGACTATACTCATCAAAAATATGTTGTTAAGTATTTAGCTTAGATTGTAAATTTTTTTCTTAAGTCTAGATTAAATTTTTGGTCAAAATTTTATTTTACTTAATTTTATTTTATTTTATTTTATTTTTACCTTAGTTTATTTTATTTTATTTAGGGTTAGTTTAATTTTTACTTAGGTAAAAGGTCAAAAGTTACTGAGGGTGCATTCGAAGTTGGATAAAATAAACATTGCGTGAAATATCTGTTGCTTAGGGTAAAAGAGCTGGCATAGTTTATCTGGTTACACAATACCGTAGAAAAAAAAAAGTTGGAAAAGTTGAAGTTATTTCAAAATTTTCGAAATTTTTCTAAGTGTTTGGTAGTTTCGAATCTAGGACAGACTCGAAGTGGTAAGACTTCGAATCTGTCAGTAGATTCGACTAGGGACTTAGACTCGAAGGTTGGTAGTATAAATAGGTCAACAGTGAAGTCATTTATTTCTTACTGTTCTCGATTCTACTTCCTCGAATCTATTTAGGCGATCTCGAATCTATTTCTCGAATCTACCGTAATTCACATAAACGACATTTCATCGAGTCTAAAGCTATTGTGTTCGATTCTACACTCATATCTAGGTATAATCAACCGGATTGTACAAGATTTTGGTAGTTTTATATACAATTTTGGGCTTAAACATCACATTTTGAAGTTTTATGGGTCAAAATTGGGTTTTTGCTAAATAACTAAGTTTGGACCTATAAAAGATCAAATTAAAGACATAAATCAATGATTAGAACCTAGTTGAACTAATGTATGTGATTTACCAAGTTCAAAATGGTTAAAATCTTGGGTTTTTGTTGAAAATTCATAAGTCGGGGCTTCGAGTCTGTTCATGGACTTTCGAATCTGTTCATAGGTTTCTCGAATCTATCATTAGATTCGAGATGACAATGATATTCGAATCTGTCCATTAGACTCGAATAGGGACTCTTCGAATCTGTCCATTACAGTCGAATATGGACTCTTCGAATCTGTTACCTTCGAATCTGTACTTTATTTAATTTCTTTAAGTTAAATTTTATTAAACTTGTGAAAATTTAATTGTGTTAGATTTTGTATTTAATAAAGTACAAAATAAAACAAATTTGAATTTAAACAAGTTTATTGATTTTTAATGAGTCTAACAGTTTTATTTATTGTGCAGATATGGCAGTTCGTGCTTTTGTCCCTAAGCACAATATGGTGCTTCATCCGGATCATGACCTCCCTGAGGCGCAGGGATACAGGCAGATGCTTGAATTTCTTGTGGAATCTAGGATAGGATTTGCTCTATCCCATAATGTTCAGCTCATATTACCGTATATTCGTCAATTCTATGACCATCTGCAGGTAGACTGCTCGGTCACACCGACAGTATTACGCACTCGAATTGCGAGACAGCCGTTAGTTTTCTCGGCAGATATGTTACGACAAGTGCTGCAGTTGGGCACACAAGAAGAAGAAGCTGGTCCGATAGAGTTTCCTCTAAGTATAAGGCAAGCGGCCTTCCAGAGATGGGATACAGTCTTGATGTGACCAAGGTGTCATACATGAAAAGTGGTTTAATTGGGCAATGGAGGTTTTTAGCCCATGTTTTTATGGTTTGCTTTGCTCCGAAGAAAGCTGGATTCGATTATATAGTTGCGAAAATTCAATCTGGGATAGTCGCTATGGTTTACAATCGACCATATAGCTTTTCGGAGATGTTCTTCTCTGAGTTTGTGCACCAAATAACCGCTCCTGAAAATCAGCAGTTTCTGCTATATCCGAGGTTTATAATGATGTTGATCAGGCACTTCTTGCCAAATTTGCCGCCATCAAATGACGTTCAGAACGTAGCTATTATGGATAAAAGGATATTCGCTGATTGTTCCTCCCATCGAGGAAGATTGGCTATTCCGGTCGAGCGACCGTTGTTTGGAGCTGTTTTAGACAGGAACTTTGTGGCACCAGATAATGCCAACTGGGCAGGTGAAGTAGAAGTTCAGCCTCGACAGCAACAACAACAACCGCAACAACAACAGCAACGTCCACAACCGCGAGCACAGCCTCAAAGGAGAAGACAAAGAGCGTCTGCGAGTCAAACACAGGCTTCAAGGCCTTCTACACGTCAGCAACCGGAGGTACAAGAAGCAGGGCCTTCAAATGTCCCAAGCGAAGCTGATCAGTTGTGCCAAACTCTAAATGAAATTTGGGAGGCAGGTCCTCATGCTAATGAAGATATAGCTGCAGCATTGGTGGGAGAATTACTTGAGCCTCCAGAGGGAGAAGAAGATGTCTTCAGAGATGTTGACGAATATGTGCCACAGCAGACTGGCAATGATGAGTCTTCATCTGCTACAGAATCAGAAGAAATGGAGGAGATCGAAGTTGAAGCTCCAGAATCAGTGTCTACAGATCCTCATATTCAAATTGGAACCTATGGTTCACGATTGATTATCAATGAAGGTGGTTCGAGGAGGCGAGAGGCCAGGGAATTGGAGGAGTCAGATTTTGAAGAAGATGAGACTCCTCAGTTGGTGACAAGGCAACGGGCCAAACGTCACAGGTATATGCAGGGGACTTCATCACAGTCCGATGCACAATCTCCGCCTCAAACCCAGACCCAACCCCAAGATACAGCTCCACCATCACCGCCACCTCAGCAACCTGAACCCTGCATTCCCCAACCATTCAATCCTGCTCCCATTCAGTCCATCCCTTCTACATCAGAAGCCTATACCGACAACCAACGAATCATGCAACTTAAGAGCCGTGTCGACTTTCAGAACATTCAAATCATAACTCTCACAAAAGCAGTCGGTGAACTCCAGGAGCATAACTCTAATCTTGATAAGGAGAATGCAGAACTGAGAAACATTGTTGAAAGTGTTAGAGACGAAAACACGGAGATTAAATCATTTGTTGCTGATCAATCGTCTGAAATCCGAGCAATGCGGTCCCTCCTAGAGCAACTTATGAAAAATCTAAAAACTCAGGGGGAGACGAGTTGTAAAGATCAGGAAGTACAGGGAGAAGATGATGATAATGAAGGCGATGATCCCGGTGCGAACAAAGAGATTGAGTCTGTAGATTTTTCTGCAGCTCAAGTTACACAAGTTCAGGGGGAGCCTAGTACAGAAGGAGGAGAGGGAGGAGCAGGAGGAGAAGCAGGTTCTTCAAAGACTTTAGATAGCGACATGATCGATGCGCTGAAAGATATTGAAGAAGAGCTAATGGAATTTGATTTTGAAGATGATATTGAAGAATTAGAAGAAGGTGAATTCATTCCAGATGATGTCGCTGACTGGAGATCGGATGATGAAGTGCTAGATGATGAAGATGATCACGTTAATGAAGTAATAATCAATTCACAACCAATCACTGAACTGTATGAAAGCCAAGATCATAATGTGATTGATATTGATTACATCAAGGTAGCCTCAGCTGAAGATAAAGACCTTGAAGAGGCTGAGAAAGAGCCATCTAGAGCTGATCTGATAAATCTTTGGTTCAAGAAGGAAGAAAAGAAAGATCGGCTGAAGATGAAGAAGAAGATGAGAAATCCAAGTGCTGGAAATTTTGCTGGAGGAATTATTAGCTGGTTCTTTGACAGAGAACTGCAGCTGTTTATTTTGAAAAGAAGAGATGGCCTTCAATACTTGAGGCGGACATTGAAAGCGTTTAATTCATTGCCCAAGATTGAAGTTAAAGAGTTAGCCTGGAAGGAGCTGATCAATATTGGAGATGATCCCTACGCGAACGTAATTGAAAGAATTATAAGGAAAGAAGGGCGATCAGGGAAATTTGAGCGACTCAAGCCAAGGACCGGAAAGAGGGTCGAGGATGGGTCGAGAATAGATCCTCATACAGGTAGGCCATGGGCCAGGATGGAATACAAACCTGTGAGGTGTCTAAAGAAAGTCCCAATGAAGCCAATGCCACAGAACGTTTTGAGCAACATGAAGTGGTGGTACCTAGAGATTGACACTGCTGAAGCTATCATGGAAGATCAAGACGAGCAGGTAATTTTGAAGGTATATGATCCATTGCACTTGATAAACCTATCAAAGGACGACCTGAAGAAGCTTCATGATCAGCCTATCTTCTTTACTGAACCATGGAGATCTGAAGCCAGGAAGTTCCAAAAGGTAGTCAAAGTTTGTATAGATGCTGGATTATATGCGGGTAGTAATATATATAGCTCTAGTACTTAAATTTGATGTAATGTAAATAATTAGAAGCTATCGTCAAGGGGGAGTCTGTTGGTACACCCTGTGTGACGATAGCAGTCTAATCGATCTGCATTATGGTTTAGGTAATATTCTGAGTATTAACCAAGTATTTTGATATATATGTTTAATATGTGTTTTGTCTGTTATTGATTGTGTGTTTGAACTTGATGTAACATATTACAAGAAGTTCAAACATGAAGGTCAAAGATTAACTCAAGCATAAGTTAAAACATAAGTTTCAAACACTTAGTTATATATGTCAAAGGCTAGATTCGAATTGCATAAAAGGATACATTCGAATCTGTGATAGATTCGAATGAGTCCTTAGATTCGAATAGGCTAGATTCGAATCTGTCAGATGGACAGATTCGAATGGGCCTTAGGCCAGATTCGAGGTTGGCCCACAACAGACTCGAATCAGGGTCTATAATTAGGGATAGACTCGAATGATTAGAGGACTTTTTGCAGAATTCGTGAGGAATTGAGCAAGAGGCGATCTCAAGTTTATCAGCTTGGTGAGTCCCGTTTCGGAGAGAATTAGTACGTAGGATCGTTCGTGTGTCGTTCGTTCAGCGTCTAATAGTCTCCGTGTTTCCGTTGGTTGAGAGTTGTCCGTCTAACCGTCAACGAGGATTCCGCACTCGTTAACGGATCCGCGTCTAGATAGATCTTGCAGTGGTAGACCTTACATAACCTACTAACTTACTAAAAATAGAAACTATCCTAATTTACTAAACTTACTATAAAAAGAAAGAAAGACTACTGCTATAAAAGGAAATAAAAATTCTACTAAGGTCAATTCACTCTGGGTTGCGCACTCCATTTAGTTAAATCAAATATTCAAACCGTGACTTATCAAAGGCTTTGGTAAATAAATCAGCATTATTATCGTCCGTTGCCACTTTCACCAACTTGATTAAGTTCTTTTCAGCACCATCACGTATAAAATGATGTCTTATGTCTATGTGCTTTGTTTTACTGTGTTTAACTGGATTATTTGTTATGGCAATTGTAGATTGGTTATCTATCCTAATAGGAGTTTGAGTGTAAGCCAAACCGTAATCCTGCAATTGTTGTTGTATCCACAGAACCTGTGAACAGCAACTACCAGCAGCAACATACTCGGCCTCGCACGTTGACACGGCTACCGACGTCTGTTTCTTGCATTGCCAGGAAACGAGTCTCCCTCCAAGGAATTGACAACCTCCAGTTGTTGACTTGCGCGTCAGGCTGCATCCTCCGTAGTCTGAATCCGTGAACGCCTCCTATTCCAGATCTCCCTCCGCGTGATACCAAAGTCCCAGCTTCGGTTTCGACTTGAGGTATCGCAGAATCCGCTTCACAGCTTTCATGTGCATCTCTTTCGGATTAGCTTGAAACCTAGCACAAATACACACAGCAAACATAATGTCAGGTCTTGAAGCAGTTAAATACATAATTGATCCAATCATGGCCCGATATAACGTCGGATCCACGTCGGTATCACTTTCAGTACCCGGTCCGAGATTGTGATTCACTTGAATCGGCGTGCTGAAATGAGCTGTCAGTTTTGTCCCTTCCATCCCGAAACGCTCTAATATGTCATAGACATACTTCGTCTGATGGATAAACATCCCCTCCTTCTTCTGGTCAACTTGCAAACCCAAAAAGAAATTTGTCAGGATCTAAAACTAAATAACCAAGACTAACTGATTTGAATTTATCAGAGTATAAATCAATAATCTTACTTTGAATCAAAGTTTAATTAAGAAGTTTGCGGAATAACATTTAATTATTTTAACAAAAACTTTCAGAATCAATAATGAATAAAACACAAGAAGTAATCAAGACTGTTTGTATTGCTGAATTCAATGATTACAATCACCTCTAATCTGTTTGATTAGACGAAGAACACAGACTGTTCTTAGGGTTTTACAACCTTAGAGGTTTATGAAAACTTAATCAACAAAGCAATTACAGACTCAAATATGCAGAAAACTTCTATACAATAGAAAGACCTATTCTATGTATTTATATTGCTTCTTGATATGTTTCCTTGACGAACTATGACTTCTCTGATAGTAGATATGCTGGAATCTTCATGTAGATATCTTTTCCTGAAAATCAACACTTTCTGTTTATGAAACTGTTGAGCAGCTTGAATCACTTGACAGCATGAACAGAGCAGCTCGAGTTGATTTGCTCTGGCAGCTTGACCTTTTACACTGGCAGCTCGAGTTTCTTCAACTAGCAGCATGAACTTTGGATTTACATAAAAACTCTACTAACAGTTTGAGAAGACTAACTAACAGCTTGAACCTACTTAAACTATTTCCCAACAATCTCCCCCTAACTTAAATTCTTTACACAAGACTTTAAGTTCTATACAAAAATGGAAATGAATAAGTAAACTGTTATTTACAAACCAAGGCTTTCAAAAACTTACAACTGTGCAAGTTTCTGATCTACATCCTTCAAAAATTCTTTCTTCATCTCATCTCTATCACAAGATATCCTAACAGATTTTATCTGAAGTAGCATATCTTTTGGTAAATCATAAAATTCGAGATTGAAGAATATACCAGACCCATCTGAGAATTTGATTCTGTATGTCCTTGACTTGACAAACAGATCAACTTGCTTGACCTTCTTTCCATTCTTCACAGCATCCTCTATCTCATTCCTTGCAGATTCAGGGTCAACAATTGATTTTAGATCTTTGATAATTTGTTTCACTTGTGGTAGAGCAGATCTAACTTGTGTCACAGACCCTATACTATGCATCTTTGTAAACTCATCTCTGGTCAACTTCTGAACCATTTGCCAAAATGTATCAAATTCTTCTTCTGGTCCAGACTCTCTTCTTACCACAAACTTAACTCTTAAGTCACGGCTGTCCAGTGACTTGGCATACCAGTAATTAGTCAGAGGCTTTGTAAAATCATGCTGATCAATCAGTTTCTCTATCTCCATTGCTTTTTGCAGTTGTTGCTCAAATAACACCCTATTAACTTGATACATCTTTGCTTGTGATGATGGCTCAGATGAAGGAATAGAAGCAACAGCTTGATCAGTAGGAGCAGGGGCACTGGCAGCAGCTTCAGTTTGAACTGATTCCTTTGATGGTTGGACTTCTTGGGAGACTTTTGTTTTCTTTCTTTTCTCCATTTCTTTGTCATGGATCTCCTGCAGCTTTTCAGTAGTCATGGACTGAGCCATTTTCTTTGGAATACCTGCTGCAAAGGCAAAATTGATTAGAAATCTTCTGTGCTCAGCCTTTGAGTGCCCTGTTGGCAGCTTCCTCTTCTTTTCTCCTTGTTTACCCACAAACCCCTTTAGGTAATCACCTAAGGTCTCATCATCATCTATTGGGGGCTGGGCTTGCTGATCTAATTCTTTGTCCAGTTCATCTGCTAATTTCTTGGCAACTTCAGCATCAAAGGCAATCTGGGCTTCTTTGGAAGAAAATTGTGCTTTGGAGACTCAATAAGAATGCCCTTGCCCTTGTCTTTTGCAGAAGAGGATGTTGCTTGGGCTGTACTGGATGGAGCTTGAACCCTTTCCCTTATAACAACCCTAGTTACTTTTGAGGCAGCAACTTGTGTTTCTAGGCTAACAGCTTGAGAAGCTGTTGGGACTGCTAGCCTAGAAGGTGGAACTGTTGAGGCTGCTTGGACTGATGTTGTTGGAGCTGCTTGGACTGATTCAGGAACCTCCTGATTCTCCCCCTTTTTGGAAGCATTGGTTTGGTCAGGAGGACCTACAACCTTTGCCCCTTGGGTTTGAATCAACTGCTCTAATTTCATGATCTTATTTCCACAGAGGATAAACCCTTTATGGAGATAATCCATTCTTTTATTTTGAGCCGTCTCTGCCTGCTTGAGTGCAAATATCTGAGCTCCCTGTGCAGCAATGATGGACATTTGGTATTCCAACATAGCTACAACAGGTTTCAGCTTGGGATCCGTTAACAGCATGAGTTGCAGACTAGTCTCAAGATCAGAAAACACCTGTGGTGCTTGTGATCTATCACTGACATTAATACCAGAAGTAGAAACTTCTGGGCCCCTCTGTTCTTGGTTCTGGGGACTTCCAGCTTGTGTTTGCACACTGGCTGTTGCCATGGGTGTGGTCTTAGTGATGTTGGCACTGGCCTGTGCCTCTTTTGCAGAAAGAGCAGTAGTGCCAGCCACAGAACCCATATGAACAATCTCTGAAGAGATGTTCACCTCCTGAGTGAGGATGAGAGTTTCCTCAATTGGTTCCCTTAGGATATTCTGTGCAGAAGTGTCCTCCTGCACAGGGATATATGGCTCTTGACTAGGGGCTGAGGAGGAAGGAGCTCCTGGTCCCCTTTTCCTTTTATATAGGAATTTAAGTGGGCGTGATGGCTGTACAAAAGGATCAGCAGGAATTTGTGTATCATGAGGAGGGGGTTGGGATCCTAGGGGTGTAGCAGTGATGATAGGCTTAGCCTGCTCAGGACCCTCTCCTCTGTTTCTTGGAATAATGTTCATCATTGCAGAAGGCAATGAAACATCAACGCTCAAAAAATTGGCACTTTGTTTCAAAAGTCTCTTTATAGAGGATAGTGAGTGCCTATGGGAAACATGTATCCTTTTGTGTAAATGAGAAGTGGTGCAAGTGTGTGCAATGATTTCTGCCAAAAATCTGGGATACATCAAAAATTTCCCACTCTTTAGGGAATGATGCCTTAACATCCCCTGAAAAATCATGTTAGAAAAATTGAACCGTTGGCCTGTTGAAAAGCACACTAAGGCAGTGGCAATATTGGAAGAAAATTCTGACCAACCAGTTCTTTTGGGGCTCATACACTGCTGAATAATATGTACAAGGTATTTCCATTTGGGAGAAAAATGGGCTTTTAAGAAAGTAAAAGAATCAGCAGGACCCCTATAGCCTATATCTTAAAGACCAGTATGTAAAACATCAAGGGATAGGTCTGTTATACTTGTGGCATCTTGAAGATGCAAATGGCGCCGAATGGATTCCTCAGTAATGGTGATGGGAGTGCCATCAATTTTGGATAGTATAGAAGGAATTCCATTGGTGGATTGAACAGTTGCATGGTTCCAGAACTGTTCGATATGCGATATATATATGGTGGGGTTTATATTGAGTGCATGATGGATATGGGAGTGACGAAGAAAGTCCATCATGTCATGGAACGGTTGAAGGTCTGAATGCTTTAGAGAGTAGGGAAGATAGTTGTGTTCCTTAACAAACTCCATTGAAGATCAGACGAAGGGTTTAGGGTTTGCAAAGAAGTGTGTGAATCGTTTAGAGGGAAGAGAAAGGCCGTGGAAGAAACTGGTAGTTACAACTGAACGAAACTGGGACCTTTAAAGGTTTTGAAAAAGGTTGGGTCCCGCGCACACACATTTTAAAAATTACCTAACTACCCTGCACACTTTGACAGATCAAGTGAATAACTAGCAGCTTGAGAAAATACTCAAGCTGTTAGTTGAAACTTATGCATCCTTTCAAAGAAACAGTGACTCCGTCTTAAATAAGCAAACTAGTTAGATAATAATGAAAAACAAATTAATCCATGTTTACCATACCAATATTTGATACCAGGAAAGTGAACCTTCCTACATCAAAAGGTTTTGTAAATAGATCAGCTAACTGATCATCAGTATGTATTTTGGTAACTTGGATTAACTTCTTTTCATTACAATCTCTTATAAAGTGAAATCTGATTTCGATATGCTTGGTTTTTGGGAATTTCACTGGATTTTGCACAATGCTGATTGCACTTGAATTGTCAATATAAATAGGAGTGGATAAGAAATTCATACCATAGTCTCTTAGCTGATTTTGGATCCACATTACCTGTGAGCAGCAGCTTGCAGCTGCTACATATTCTGCTTCAGTGGAGGATGTGGACACAGTTGTCTGTTTTTTGCATTGCCAAGAGACCAGTCTTGCTCCTAAGTATTGACATCCACCAGTTGTGGATTTTCTTTCAATGTTGCATCCACCATAGTCACTGTCAGAATAAGCAGTTAGTACAAGGGGAGAGTCTTTAGGATACCATAGGCCTAAGTGTGGTTGGCCTTTGAGATATCTAAAGATTCTCTTAACAGCAACCAAGTGAGAGTCCTTTGGAGAGCATTGAAACCTAGCACACACACAGACAGCAAACATTATATCAGGTCTGGAAGATGTTAGATACATAAGAGATCCTATAAGAGATCTGTATAAATGAATATCCACATCTGTGCCATCTTTGTCTGTATGAAGCTGCTTGTGAGGATCCATTGGAGTGCTTGCAGTTTTGGTGTCTTGATACCCAAACTTGTCCAGTATGTCTTTTACATTCTTTGATTGGCTTATGAAAAGTCCAGTGGGCTTCTGTTTGACTTGTAAGCCCATAAAGAAAGTGAGTTCTCCCATTGAACTCATTGAAACTTTTTGTGCATTAAAGCTTCAAATTCTTTGCACAGACAGTCATTTGTTGAGCCAAAGATAATGTCATCAACATAGATTTGGACAAGCAGAATCTCATCTTTGATAGACTTAGTAAAAAGTGTTTTGTCCAGAGTGCCTCTCTTGAATCCATTCTGTAGAAGGTAGGATGACAGAGTGTCATACCATGCTCTGGGGGCTTGACGGAGACCATAGAGAGCCTTGTCTAGCTTGTGAACCATGTCTGGATACTTGTAGTCTTCAAAACCAGGAGGTTGACACACATATACCTCCTCTTCAATTGTCCCATACAGAAAAGCAGACTTCACATCCATTTGATACACCTTAAAACCTTTGAAGCTTGCATAGGCCAAAAATAGTCTGATGGCTTCAATTCTTGCTAGTGGAGCAAATACATCATCATAATCTATGCCTTCTTCTTGAGTGTACCCTTGTGCTACTAGCCTTGCTTTATTCTTGATGACTATCCCTCTCTCATCTTTCTTGTTTCTGAACACCCATCTTGTACCAATTGCTCTTTTACCTTTAGGAAGATCCACCAGAGTCCATACATTCTGAATCTTGAACTGTAGAAGCTCTTCTTGCATTGCCTCAATCCAGGATGAATCTTTTAATGCTTCTGATGCCTTTTTAGGTTCTAGTTGAGACATGAAACAGGCATTCTCAATGGCAGCTAGACTGAATTCAAGAACAGCTTGTTCAGCAGCAGCAGTCTCATTTTGAACCATTTTCCTTGTTTGTACAGGAGTGCTTGGATCACCCAGTATTTGATTGAGAGGATGATACTTGTGAACTCGTAGTGTAGGCTCTCTCTCTGTCTGGAAAGAGGTTCCAAGATTTGTATCATCGCCATCAGGACCAGGGAATGATTCAGTTTCTGGAACAGCATGACTTGAGTCTGGGACTGGTTCCCTTTGTGTTGGAGCTGTTCTCTCAGGACTTGGGAGTGGCACTTCAGTGTCTGGATTTGTATCATGTTGAGCATTTAGGACCCCTGGAGGATCACAAGACAGAAGTGGTATAGTGGTGTAATCATCCCAACTTGATGAATCTGCAGCAGTCTGAACCTTTGTGCCAACAGCTTGAGAATTTGTATTGGCAGCTTCAATCCTGTATGCATCAGCTTCTGCAGTATACTCAACAACGCTCAGAGAATTTGTTAGTGAATCTAAATCAAACAACCAATCAGGACCAGTGCCTTTGATATTAGCAGTATTTTCATTAAATTCAACATTGGCACTTTCTTCAATGGTTTTAGACACACTGTTATACACTCTATAGGCTTTGATTTGACTTGAGTATCCTACAAAGAATCCTTCTTCAGCCTTACATTCAAACTTCCCTAAGTGAGTCTTAGTGTGAAGAATGGTACATGGACATCCAAAAGGCTTGAAGAAAGCTATTAGGGGACTTCTGTTATGGAATAACTCATAGGGAGTTTTCTCTTGTGATTGAACAACTTGAACCCTATTCAGAACATAGCAGGCTGTATTGACAGCTTCTGCCCAGAAAGTCATTGGCAGATTTGAATCAGCTAACATTGTTCTAGCATCCTCTATTAATGTTCTGTTCTTTCTTTCAGCTACACCATTTTGCTGTGGTGTTCTTGGTGCACTATATTGTCTAGCAATGCCTTTGGACTCACAGAAACTGTTTAGAATGTGATTTTTAAACTCAGTTCCATTGTCTGATCTTATCACCTTAACTTTTGAGTTGGATTGGTTTTCTATCTTAAGGATAAAAGACTTAACTAGCTCAGCAATTTCATCTTTGGACCTAAGAAAGTAAACCCAAGTAAATCTGGTGAAATCATCAACAATAACTAAATAGTAAGCCCTTTTATTCAAACTCAAAACAGATGTTGGACCAAATAGATCCATATGAAGTAGCTGAAGAGCAGATGAGATTGAATTTACTTCTTTTGCCTTATGAGAAGTTTTGTGTTGCTTGCCTTTAAGGCATGCTACACAATGATCATCACAGATGAACTCCTTTTGTGGTAAGCCTCTTACCAGATTCTTTTTGACTAACACATTCATGGACTTGAAGTTCATGTGACACATCCTTCTATGCCAAAGAGCAGACTCATTGGATGATGCTTTGGATATCAAACAGCTTAAAGTTTTTGATTTGGATAAAAGATCTGTGTCCAAATAGTAAACATTGTCCTTTCTTGGTGTTCTTAGTAAAACAAGATTTTCAGGAATTGAAATCTTTTGAAAGGACAATGCACTCAGAATCTGTAAACAGAACAATGTTTTGTTTGTCACAGATTTGAGAGACACTTAATAAATTGTACTTAAGCTGTTCAACATACAAAACATCATGGAATTTCATGTTGCCTGCATTAACAGTACCTTTACCTGTAACCTTACCTCCTTTTGAGTTGCCTCCAAATGCAACAAAACCTCCATCAAAGCCTTTGAAATTTGACAAGCACTTAGAATTGCCTGTCATGTGCCTAGAGCAACCACTGTCCAAATGCCATCTTGTTTTATGAGGAGACCTGTGGTTGCCCTGCACAAGTAGAAGCTTAGTCAGTAGTGGAGTAAACCCAAACAAAATTGGTTTTGGGTTGGCCTTGTACATTGACATAACTAAACACTGTTTTTGACTTCTTATATTTAGTGAGATCTACTGATGGAGTCTTTGAAGAGTATTTAGTGATTATATGAGGTATCCAGGTATTTTGATCATCTTTTCTTCTAACAGTCTCAGATGATGCACTAGCAGTTCCAGATTGATGCTTAGCAGTCTGATCTGTGTTGTTAGTGCTAACAGCTTCAGAGTTTGCACTAACAGCTTCAGAATTTGTCTTAGCAGTCTGATCTTTTGTATCAGCAGTTTGATCTGAAAATTTGTCCTTGACACACCATATTTGTTTAAAACGTAATTTAGGCTTTGCCAAAACTTGTTTTTGGTGTGTGGACTGTTTTTTACTAACTTTTGAAAGTCTGTGATCAACTGTTTTCTTTGGAACTGATGTGGAAGGTTTCACCTTTGAATGTTTTGTCTGAGTAGGATTTGATTTGGTTTGATTCACAGTCTGTTTTGCAACAGCTGGTTTATAAAAACAATCCTTGGCCAAGTGATTCTTCCTTCCACAGTGAAAACACCTTTTGACTATTTGAATTGGAGAACCAGATTTTTCTGACAATTTCTGGTTCTTGTTCCTCTGATTTCCCCTTACCTGCTGTTGTTTGGGAAACTTTTGAACACCATGCTTTTGACATGTGCAGACTGGAACATTTTTACCTCTTTTATTATTTTTTGAGGAAGATGCAGTGTTACAGTTAGAATGTACAGAAACTTGTGGAGCAGCATTGCATACACTCATCTTCTCTTTTCCTTTCTTACTGGGAGCTTGGATCTCTATGGGTGCACTCATTGTTTTGTGGTCTTTCTCAACTGCTATAGACTCACAGTCTCTCTTTTGAATCTGATCTTCTTTTGATTCAGGACTGTTATCAAGGATAGGATCTACAATAGTCATAGACTCATCTAGTGGTTCATTGACAATTCTATCAGCAACCTCACTCATTGGATGAATGTACTTGTTGTTGTATGGAGGTGGAGTGGCCCTGTATCCTATTCCTTCTTTGGGATTTACCTGAGATTTTACCCTATCTTTAAATTGGACTTCCATTAGGTGTTCCAGCTTTTGATTTGCCAACGTAAAGTTACCTAGATCTATGTTAACAGATTCTAGTTTCTTATTAGCCTCTAACACCTTCTGTTCAGTCTCTTCTACCTTTTTATTCAGAGATTCTATTTTCTTATTTAGCTCCTTTTTCTCCCACTCATGATATGTTCTATCATATCCCATTTGAATCTCATTATCCTTATAGTCATTGATCTATTTTTCAAGATCTTCTATGGCTTGCATGTATTCATATCTCCTTTCTTCCATCTTAGCTAGAGTTTTGCACATGCTCTCATTGTGGTCTCTATACTTTTTAACCATATTTTTGCATGATTGAGAGCGGATTTTAGAATTTACCTCAGATGGTAGTTCAGTGGAGGAGACATTTGATGTTTCTGCCATTAGAGCTTGATTCTGAAACTCTTCCTCTGTCTGATCACTCCAGTCAAACACATTGTCTTCATGGGAGACAAGTGCTATTGATGATGATGTCTGATTGGGCTGTGAAGTCCTTGAGGACTGTTGACCTTGAGATCTACAGTCTCTGGCAAAGTGACCAAGCTTATGACATTTATAGCATTCAACTTTTGATTTATCAAAAGCTGGTTTGCCTTCTGTTCTGGCTTGAAAGTTGGTCCTTCCAGTTCTTTTAAGAAACCTTTTTGCTCTCATGGTCAGCATTGCATGTTGCCACTTTAAATCCATCTCTTCAAGATCATCTGGATGAATTTGTTCTAAATCTTCAGCATTTAGAGCAAATAGTCCATCATTGGCAACAAAAGCCTCATAGTGAACTTCAGCAGGATTGCTATCACCACCTGAAAAGGAATCATTGCTATTAGATTTATCAGAAGACAAAAGAGCAGTATTATGATTATAAGAAAAAGATTTCTTTTTAGCATCAATCTCAGTCTCAAACACTCTCAGACTGTTGTACAGATCATCCAGTTCTATCTCATCAAGAGTGTCTTTTGTTCTCCATTGGGCAGGATAAACTGTCCATTCTTCTCCAAGAGATCTGAGAAACTTTCTGTTGACTTAATCTTGATCCAGGCTGACTTTTGCACTTTCTAATTCACTTATCAGTTTGTTAAACCTGTCAAAGATTTGAGTAAGGTTTTCATTCTTGCCACCAGAAAAGTTCTCATACTGCTGTTTTAAAAGATCTTTTTGATTTCTCTTGGTACTGGCATTACCAGCAAATCTTTTCTCTAAAGCATTCCAAAGAGAATGAGCAGTATAAAACTTTTTGAACTGATGTTGATAAGCATTAGGAATGGCTATTTGTAAAAGTGTAAGAGCTTTCACTTCATTCATTCTAGCCTTCCTTTCAAGTTCAGTTTTTGGAGGGGTTTTGATTGGTTTTCCCTCATTATCAACTTCTGGATCAACTACAGGAGGAAATTCAACAGCTTCCCATATGGCATAGTCAATAAATTGGATATGCTGTTGAATCCTGAATTTCCACATCTCAAACTCAGTGGGCTTGAGCATAGGCACTTTGAGTCCTTGCCCAGATCCACTGCTGCTATTTTCAAATTCCATTGCAAAAGATTAAAAATTTAAATGAAAGTTTTCGACTTTGAAAAACAAAGAACGACCTGTGCCTCTGATACCACTTGTCAGGATCTAAAACTAACTAACCAAGACTAACTGATTTGAATTTATCAGAGTATAAATCAATAATCTTACTTTGAATCAAAGTTTAATTAAGAAGTTTGCGGAATAACACTTAATTATCTTAACAAAAACTTTCAGAATCAATAATGAATAAAACACAAGAAGTAATCAAGACTGTTTGTATTGCTGAATTCAATGATTACAATCACCTCTAATCTGTTTGATTAGACGAAGAACACAGACTGTTCTTAGGGTTTTTCAACCTTAGAGGTTTATGAAAACTTAATCAACAAAGGAATTACAGACTCAAATATGCAGAAAACTTCTATACAATAGAAAGACCTATTTTATGTATTTATATTGCTTCTTGATATGTTTCCTTGACGAACTATGACTTCTCTGATAGTAGATATGCTGGAATCTTCATGTAGATATCTTTTCCTGAAAATCAGCACTTTTTGTTTATGAAACTGTTGAGCAGCTTGAATCACTTGACAGCATGAGCAGAGCAGCTCGAGTTGATTTGCTCTGGCAGCTTGAACTTTTACACTGGCAGCTCGAGTTTCTTCAACTAGCAGCATGAACTTTGGATTTACATAAAAACTCTACTAACAGTTTGAGAAGTCTAACTAACAGCTTGAACCTACTTAAACTATTTCCCAACAAAATTCAACTCACCCATTGCACTCATCTCGAATTTTGACTTCATCACCTTCTCAAAATCCTTGCACATTTGCTCGTCTGATGATCCAAAGATGATATCATCGACGTACACTTGTACCAAGATGAAGTGTTCTCCTTTTCGCTTTACGAACAGCGTACTATCTATCCTACCTCTTTCAAACCCATTTTCTAACAGATGGTTGGACAGAGTCTCGTACCATGCCCTTGGTGCTTGATGTAATCCATACAGAGCCTTATGTAATCGATATACTCTGTCTGGATATTTCGGATCTGTAAACCCGGGCGGCTGTTCTACATACACCAGTTCCTTCACTTTCCCATAGAGGAAAGCACTCTTAACATCTAGCTAATATACCTTAAAGCCCTTGAAGGAAGCAAAAGCCAGAAACAGACGAATTGCTTCCAACCTTGCTACTGGTGCAAACACCTCATTGTAATCGATTCCCTCCTATTGGTTGAAACCCTTTACAACTAACCTAGCTTTGTTGTGAGTGACTATACCCCGATCGTCTCTTTTGCACTTAAAAACCCATTTGGTTCCTATTGCTATTTCCCCTCGAGGTAATGGAACTAACTCCCACACTTCTAGTTTCCAAAATTGAGAGAGTTCTTCCTGCATCGCTTTAACCCAGGAGTTATCTTTTAGTGCCATTTGCACGTTTTTCGGCTCTACTTGCGAAATGAAACACGAATAGAGACAGGTATGAAAGGCCTTGGAGTCATTTATCATCGACAACAACACAGTGTTGTTATTTAAACTACTCCTAGTTCTCACACCCTCATTAGGATTTCCTATGATGCTTTCTATAGGATGGTTTTTGTTGATCCTAGATGTCTCTATCTCGTCAACTCTCAGATTATCTCCTAAGTTTGATCCTATTTCACCTAACGGGGGAACAGCCTCAGATTCTACAATTCCTTCCTCGTGGACAGTTTCCTCTGAAATGGAATTTGTTGTCTGAGACTGATTCTCATTTGTAGGTGGTTCTGAATTAGTGACTTCTGGAGATCCATCTTCAGTTGAAGTAGGCTTGGATGTGGATTGAAATGTGGTCCTCGGAAAGCTATGACCTTCGTCATTCAGATTCAACATCGCCATGTCCTTTTCGATGGTACCTGTATTTTCATCCAAAGGAATGTTAAATGACTCAAACAATTTATCATAGTCAAATATCCATTCCGGACCTGTTTGGGGTTCATGTGTATAACTTGTGACTTCAATGTTATACACAATCTCTACTGTACCATTAGTTTTGTTAAAAACCCGTTTGTTTGGTGAGTTCGGCACATAACCTAGGAAGTATCCTTCGTCAGCCTTTTCACCAAACTTAGGTTGATGTTTTGTTCGCAATAAAGCACATGGTACCCCAAAAGGTTCGAAGCCAGTTAAATTAGGTGGCCATTTATTCAAAATTTCATAACATGTTTTATTCAAAGATTTGACAGTAAGGACCCGGTTTAAAATATGACATGCGGTATTCGCTGCTTCCCCCCAAAACATGGTTGGAAGCTTTGAATCCGAAAGCATAGTCCTTGCTGCCTCAATCAATGTCCTGTTCTTTCGTTCAGCCACCCCAGTTTGTTGTGGCTCACAGGGTGCACTAAATTGATGTACTATGCCCTTTGATAGGCAATATACACCAATTACAGTGTTTTTAAATTTAGTTCCATTATCACTACGAAGCCGTTTAACCCTTGTTCTATAGGAATTCTCCACTTGGTCTAAGAACCCGATGAGCTTGGAAGTCGTCTCGTCCTTTGTACCTAGAAAGAAAACCCAAGAAAATCATGAGTAATCGTCAGTGATAACTAAACAATACCAACTACCACCTATACTGCTTTTGTTGATTGGTCCGAAGAGGTCCATATGCAGCAAATCGAATGTGGTAGAGATGGAGTTCTGAGTCTTGGACTTGTGTGCCTTCTTATGTTGTTTGCCCTTCTTGCATGGTAGACACTTATCCTCGAGCTGAAAACTCTTCATAGGCACACCTTGCACTAACCCATGTTTTGTAATATAATTAATCTTTCTCAGGTGCAACTGTGCCATACGTCTGTGCCATAAAACCGATTCAGTCTCCGAAGCTTTAGATAACAGACAGATTGGACCCATCGAATTTTCCGGCTTGTTCATATCGAGCATGTACAAGTCATTCTTCCTTGGTGCCCTCATCAATATCCACTCTTCAGAAATCTTGAAACCCGGTTTTAGCACCAACGCTTCAGTATCAGTGAACAGCACTGAATTCTTCTTATCACAGATTCGAGATACACTAATGAGATTATGAACCAGTTTATCAACATGATAAACTTGATCCAATTTGATCGTCCCATTAGTGACCACTCCAGTACCCGTGATGTTTCCTCCCTTAATTCCCGCGAATGACACAAATCCCCGATTCCCACCCTTGAAGTCTGTAAGTAGACTTCTTTCCCCTGTCATGTGCTGGAGCATCCACTGTCGACGAACCATTTGTTGTTTAGACCTGTGGTTATCTCCTGCACATGAAAGAAACTAGGTTAGTTATCACGGGGAACCCAAGCCATAACTGACTTGGTTATACCATTCTCGTTCACATACTTAAACTCTTTCAAATACCCATCTCGCCTTTCAGGTGACTTGGGTCATTGAACTGGAGTTTGTTGTGGTGCCGAGTGATTTAAGTTCACTCTTTGCCTTTGAGTAGGCATTTGTTGTGGAGCTCTTGAATAATTACGATTATATTGCATTTCAGATTGATATCCCTGAGGTCTACCCGGTGTGTGATGTCTAATAGGAGTGTGTGACCTAACCGGAGTGTATGCTCTGCTAGGTGTTGTGCTCCTATATTGTTGTTGAGGTCCAGACCTAGATTGACTAATGACTCGATTCGGTGAATAGTCGTAATCACTTCTTTTGGTCCACCTTTCACCGGTAATTGTTTCACAGCCTGTTTTGGTGTAGCCTGCACAGTTTTCTCGGTACTCTGAGAACTACTAGTTCTCGCCACACTTGTTAAAGGCTTAGCTTGTTCTGGCTTCCCTGTCTTAGGTGTAATGTCAACTTTCCTATGCGGACAGTTAGAAGCAACATGCCCCCTTTCGTGACATCTAAAGCAAGACATTTTGTCAATAGACTTCTTGTGTGTGCCCTTTGACTTAAGTGTCTCACTAGAGTCTGGTTCTTTTGGTGCATCTATAGTGAATGGTTCATCATCCTGATCATTAAAATCAATTTTGTGTTTTCCTACAGGTGTATCACTAGAGGAAGGCACAAACTTAACTTTCTTAATCTTAACATTGGTATCAGTCACCTTAGTTGCATTTTCTTTTACAGGTTCGGACACTGGTTCCGGTATTGCCTCTAAGTCTACTGATTTTTCAGTTTTCTCTTGAGGTTGAGGGACGTAGTTGTCATTGAATGGTGGACAAATCTCATGAAATCCTAGACCTACAGGCTTTTTTGATTGGCGTTGAGCATCTAAAACTTTCCCTAGGTTAAGACTTGAGTTCGTAAACTTTTGAAGTTTACTATTGGCCTCAGCTACCTTAACCTTATACTCAGCTAGCTCTATGTCTCTGGTTTTCAGCTCCTTGGTTAATTCTTCAACATGTTCATACATGAGTTCTAACCTAACACACTGTTCGCTCAGTTTGTCCTTTAGAACTATCACATCTTGTGCATCAGCCTTAAGCTTATCCCTAAGATCTTGCTTAATATCAATCAGGCTAGCATTATCTGATTTTAATGATTGATTTTGAGCAGATATATTTTTATGTGATTCTAGTACTAAATTTAACCTATCGTTAGAAGTAGTACATAAAACACACAATTCATGGAAAAGAGAGAAATTCAGACTTACCTTTGTATGATCTGATTCTACGTTGGCCATCTGAGTGGCAAACTCCAAAATCGTCTGATCATCCGACTTCTCCACCCACATCGGACTGCTTTCTTGTTGACTGCTGTCCCCTGTGTTCTGCTCTGCTCCTTCACATCCACTCTCAGTTACATCAGCCATAAAGGCTCTAGCGTTAGATTCTGGATGTGTGCTCCAGTCGTAAGTACTGTCCAGCTGTCTGTCTGATGTGACGTTAGATAACAGACCAGCTATGTTTGCTTGACTGGTTGATGGACTCGGATGATATCGTTGTTGTGATTGGTTCTGATACTGTCCATGATTCTGATTCTGCCCTTGGTAATTCTCTACCTTCGGTCTCTGACACTCCCTAGCAAAGTGTCTTAAGCCATGACAGTTGTAGCATTTGACCTTGGACTTATCAAAGCCAATCCCTTTGTTATTCATATTCAGATTTCTTCCTGTTCGTTTAATGAATCGCTTAACCCGTTGAGTTACCATGGCCAGTTGCCATTTGAGATCCATCTCCTCAAGGTCATCAGGGTCTACCTGATCGTAATCCTCATCCCAGAGTGCAGGATCGTTGATTTTACCCTGAACGCAGTTTCCATATGCGGCCACGAATGAAGCCAATAGATTTAGATGGTCTTCAGCCGATTTAGCGCTCATAGGCATCTTAGAATAACCCTGAGATGTGGATGCCGGTGCAGCCTGATGTTGCTGTTCTTCTGGTCTACTAAACCCTAAGAAAGCTCTACTTTGCGATTCTTCAGTCTCTGCCGGTGACGACGTTTCTCCCGTGAAAAAGGTTGTAGCTGTCTTCATATCGGCTGTCACTGAAGGTTTTGATTTTCCAAAATACATTGCTGGATTTTGGACTTGTTCATAATCCGTTTCTGCCTTCAACTCAAAATGATACGCCCTCAGAGTTCCCACCACATCCTCAAGAGATTGAGTATAGTATTTATCCTCATCAAGCTTAATCATGGCCACGTACATCGCCCATTTGGCCGGTAAAGCATCCAGAAGCTTATTATTCTTTTCAGTGTCGCTATACTCAATATCATGACTTTCTAGCTCAGTCAGCAGATGATAGAAACGCGTGATGGTGTCGTCCAGCTTTTCATCCTTCAATGCCTTGAAGATCGCAAACTGCTGCTTAAGCATCTCCATGCGCTTCCTCCTTACCCTCGGGTTACCCTCACACCTTTTTTCCAATGACTCCCAGAGCTCTTTCGATGTCTTTTGATTTCGGAAAGTGTGCAGTATGTCTTGAGGTAATGCCATTCGTATGATAGCGTATGCGCAGTTCTCTGCTTCAAACAGCTTTTTGTCATCATCCTTCATTTTAGAATACGTAACAACCTTTTGTCGTCCTTCTATCTCAACTGTCGGTGGAATGTATCCCTCGTCGATACAGATCCACATACGCATGTCGCACAAAGTCGGCAAACCGATCCTTCCACCAGTAATAGTCTTCAAGTTTCATCAGTTTAGGCGGAGTATTTGCTTTTCTGACCTCGTGATCCATTTCCAGAAACCGTTGCAGATTTGTCATTGTTTCGAAGGTAAATGAATTTTAACATAATTAATTTAATTCGAAGTTAATTTAAATTAATCCTTTCGAATTTAGGTAAATTTGAATATAATTAAGTTTAAACTATTTGGGATTAAATTCAAGTGAAGTTCTTAAATCCAATTAAATTCGAAATGTGTGACAAATTCGAAGGTCTCCAAAGTCGAATGTCCAAGTAAACTCGAACAACAGACAAAATCGAAGCCCAGTTAAACTCGAAGCCCCTATTCGACTTTAGTCCAAAGTCGAAGCCTAAAGCAAACTCGAAACCTCTAAACTCGAAATCACTCTTTAGGAAACTCGAAAGGAGCGTCTTTTTGGTCAAACTCGAAAATGAGCAAAACCCTAATTACTCCTAACAGATTCGAGCGCCTCAAATTCGAGAAACGGCTAATACCTTGAGTTTTTAACGTTTTTCAGATTAAATCAATATTTTTACAAGGAAAATATTGATTTCGATCAAAAATGTGAAAAACAACAAAGTATTTCCCGGATTCCAATTTGATAAGCTCGAAAAATACAAAAACTTGTGAGATTAACCGTCCAAAAGTGTCAAGAAACCTAGCATGTATCTTTATGAACACGAAGAACACCCCTTAGGGTCTGATACCACTTGTAAGGTCTTGCACTACACCGATCTATCTAGACTCGACACCGTCAACGAGTGCGGAATCTTCGTTAACAGCTTGACGGATATCACTCTCACACGGAACACGGAGACTATCACAACGCTGTACGGTCGATGACGAACGAACCTACGAGATGATTCTCTCCGAAATAACACTCTCAATACTGATAAACTCGAGATCGCCCTTTTGCTTAATCTCACACGAATTCTGCAAAAGTCTCTTAATGATTCGAGTTAATCCCTAATTATAGAGGCTCATTCGAGTTTGTCATGGGCCAAACTCGAATCAGGCCCAAGGCCCATTCGAGTTTGTCCCCTTGACAATCTTGAATCTGCCTTATAAGATATATTCGAATTTACTACAAATTCGAAATTCATCAAATGACAAATTCGAATTTATTCTAAATTCGAATTTCACGTATTAAACTTATATTTGAACTTATGTTTTAACTTATGTTTGAATTTATCTTTGAACTTTATGTTTGAACTTCTTGTAATACATTACATCAAGTTCAAACATACAATCAATAACTATCAAACATATATAAACACATGTATCAAACACTCGTTAATACTCAATACTTTGTAATGTTACTTAAACCAAAATGCTAGAACACTTAGACTGCTATCGTCACACAGGGTGTACCAACACCCACAACTGAAACCTGTTTTCTCACAAGAACAAATGCAGACCTAAACTGGTTATGGCACAAAAGGCTGTCACACCTGAACTTCAAGAACATCAACAAACTCTGTAAAAAAGAGTTGGTGACAGGTTTGCCTTCTATGACCTTTGTTAAGGATAAACTCTGCACAGCTTGTGAGAAAGGCAAGCAGAGGAAATCATCATTTAAATCCAAACATAACTTTTCTATTGTTACTCCTCTCTTCTTAATCCATATGGACTTGTTTGGACCTGTTAATGTCCCAAGTCTAGGAGGAAGAAGATACACTCTAGTAATGGTTGATGAGTTCTCCAGGTACACATGGGTTATCTTCTTGAAGAGCAAAGGAGAGGCAGCTAGAGAAATTATTGGATTTGTGAAAAAGATGGAAATGCTGAACTCTGCCCAAGTGAAGCAGCTTAGAAGTGATCATGGTACTGAATTCAGAAACAGTACTCTTGAAGGCTTCTGTGAAGAGAAAGGTATCACTCAAAACTTTTCAGCTGTAAGAACTCTACAACAAAATGGAGTTGCTGAAAGGAGAAACAGAACTCTCATTGAAGCTGCTAGAACCATGTTGTGTGCATCTGGTTTACCTTCATCATTCTGGGCTAAAGCTGTTAACACTGCTTGCTTCACCCAAAACAGATCCTTAGTGGTGAAAAGGTTCAACTAGACCCCCTATGAGCTGCTCAAGGGGAGGAATCCAAATGTTAGTTACTTCCATGTGTTTGGTTGTCCCTGCTTCATTCTGAATCAAAGGGACCAACTGGCAAAGTTTGAACCGAAAGCTGATGAAGGTGTTTTGTTGGCTACTCTGCTATCTGCAAAGCCTACAGAGTGTACAACAACAAAAGAAAGGTGATAGATGAATCTATCAATGTCACCTTTGAAGAGTCCAGGAATGCTTCCACCAAAGCTGTTCCTGAATCAGTCCCAGGAGAACTAAACTTTGATGATCTTATGCATTCAAGCTGTGAAGAGGACTCAAAAGCTTCCACTACACCCAGTGTGGAACCTGTTAATCATGATGGGCATGATGATGATTATGTCAATACACCCTGTGTGAATAAGTGTACTGACCTAATTACAACTGCATGTCCTGAACCTATCAATGCTGATTTTCCTGGTTCCTCTGCTGATATGTTCAACAGTGGTCAGTCATGTTCAACAAGTGAACAGGCTCAAGACAACAGTGTGTCTGAGAATCTTGAGAGCTGTTCAACAGGACCTGCTGAAGATGCTGATAACTCAGGAGAATCCTCATTGAAAAATGATCCTAAGTGGATCAGATGTCACCCCAATGATCAAATAATTGGTGACATCAACAAAGGGGTAAAAACAAGGTGGGACATCTTAGGGAACTTTTGTATGTTCTCTAGTTTTGTTTCACTGATGGAGCCAAAGAAGGTTGATGAAGCACTAAAAGATGCCAATTGGATCACTGCCATGCAAGAAGAGCTCAATCAGTTTGAGAGAAACAATGTATGGAAGCCGGTTCCTGCTCCTAAAGGTAAAACTATAATTGGCACTAAATGGGTCTTCAGGAATAAGATGGATGAGCAAGGTCATGTCATTAGAAATAAGGCAAGACTGGTTGCTCAGGGCTACAGACAGGAGGAAGGAATTGATTATGATGAAACATTTGCTCCTGTGGCCAGGCTAGAAGCAATTCGTTTGTATCTAGCCTACGCTGCTCATAAGAGCATTAAGGTATTTCAAATGGATGTGAAGAGTGCATTTTTGAATGGGAAGCTGCAAGAAGAAGTTTATGTCAAGCAGCCTCCAGGTTTTGAGAATGAACAACATCCAGCTTTTGTCTATAAGTTGGAAAAAGCTCTCTATGGTCTCAAACAAGCCCCTAGAGCCTGGTATGACACTCTTACTGAATTCCTTATGAGCAATGGGTATTCCAGAGGTAAAGTGGATACCACACTGTTCATAAAGAAGGTGAAATCTGATATTATGCTTGTTCAAATTTATGTGGATGATATAATATTTGGTTCTACCAATGAGCAGTTATGCAAGAATTTTTCATTACTCATGAAATCCAAATATGAAATGAGTATGACGGGAGAACTTACTTTCTTTTTAGGATTACAGGTTAAACAAACCTCAACTGGAATTTTTATAAATCAAAGAAAGTATACCTTAGATCTCTTGAAAAAGTTTAAATTTGATCAAAGTTCTCCTATTAAAACCCCAATGGCAACCAATGTAAAATTGGATGCTGATGCCAGTGGCAAAGCTGTTTCAGTAACAACTTACAGAGGTATGTTTGGGAGCTTGCTATATATAACTGCTAGTAGACCTGAGATTATGTTTGCCACCTATTTGTGTGCTAGGTTCCAAGCTGATCCAAAGGAATCTCATCTAGCAGCTGTTAAAAGAATTTTCAGATACCTGAAGGGCATATCAGGTTTGGGTCTTTGGTATCCCAAAGACTCAAGTCTTGAACTAACAGGTTATTCAGATTCTGATTTTGCAGGCTGCAGGCTAGATAGGAAAAGCACAACAGGTGGATGTCAACTCCTTGGTGGTAAGTTGATAAGTAGGTGTAGCAAGAAGCAGAACTCAGTGTCTACTTCTACTGCTGAAGCTGAGTACATTGCTGCTGGAAGCTGCTGTGGGTAGATTCTGTGGATGCAGCATCAGCTTGAGGACTATGGGCTTGTGTATAGGAAAACTCCTATTCTGTGTGACAACACAAGTGCCATAGCCATTTCCAACAATCCAGTATTTCATTCAAGAACAAAGCATATTGAAGTCAGACATCACTTCATCAGGGATCACATTCAGAATGGTAATGTGGAGGTAAGTTTTATTTCCACAAATGAACAGCTTGCAGACATTTTCACCAAACCTCTTGATGAAACCAGGTTTAATTACCTTGTCAGCAAGCTGGGCATGTTAAACAAAAGTGACTAAGTGTCCTCAAAGGTCTAAGACCTTGTATGTCTCACACTGCTCAAGTTTCTCAAACAGCTTAGACAGAACAGGTTATG
The DNA here is from genome assembly GCA_020465985.1 of Centrapalus pauciflorus. Lineage (NCBI taxonomy): Eukaryota > Viridiplantae > Streptophyta > Magnoliopsida > Asterales > Asteraceae > Centrapalus > Centrapalus pauciflorus. The sequence continues at coordinate 24,831 of JAANYP010007309.1, read as the reverse complement.
CATATTCTGTACTTAGCCATTTTTCTGAAATCCTTGAACAGCTTGAACATACAACAGGCTGAACAAAAACAGTTTACTCGTCCAGCCTGCTCTGATAGTCTATTCTTCACTCTGCTCATTCCTTCACACTGATTTACAAGACATTGTCTTGTAACCTGATCAGTTATTGAACACAACCTGTTCCTTCATGGCTGAACAGGTTGAGGGAACAACTTGAAGAGTGAACAGCTTGTGATGACCCTACTCATCACAGGTTTGACCAACAGCTTAGACCAACAGTGTTAACTACCTTTCTTCACAATTAAGTTACTTGATTTTTGTTTTTATTTAACTTAATTACTGCGGATAATGTGGGTTACGTGTGTTAGTGACTAAAAAGGGTTCAAGTGGTCTGACAAACGGTCTGACATGGACAACCGTTCCGTTTTCCGTTAACGACTTTTTCAAATCAACCGCCCAAATGTTTCTCTCTCATACCCACTCACATTCAAATCCTATAAATACCCCCTACTGTTTCATCTTCGTCTTCCTCACTATTTCCAGAAATCCTCAAGAACCCTAAATCGACTAAGTGTCTTCTGCTTCTCCAAACCCAATTTCTTCACAAATGGCTCAAAGAAACAATCCTTTTCTTCCAGTGTTTGTTGGTGATGATGTAGTTAAACACTCCTCAGTAACCAAAATGCTGACCATCAAACCCACGAACTACATTGCTAACCTCACTATTCCCAAAAACTATGTTGGGAAGGGTTTTGAACAGATGGTGGAATTCCTCACAGTTCATCCGTTGAACTATGCTATGACTGCCACTCCTGGTGTCCTGTACCAGGGGATGGTGTACGAGTTTTGTTACACTTGTGCCTACAACCCTAACACCAAAGTCATCAAAGGGACTATTCTCAATGGGACTCAGACCATTGAGATCACAGCTGATCTTCTCAGGGAGGTTCTCCATCAACCAACTGCTGACCCTTATGACATGCCTCAACCTGAAGATGATCAAATGGGCAATCTGCTACGTTTTCGTGGTGTAGCAGAACCCAAAATCGGAGCAAAATTGTTTAGGAAGGACTTGTCTCCGACCTATAGTTTTCTATTTGCCTCTATGGTAATGTGCTTCGGAAGTAAAGTTGGTTTCTTCGACCAACTTAGCCGTGATGAAGTCCCCATTGTTCTACAGCTGGTGGATAAGACAACAATAGACATGACCAAATGGATTTTTCTGAATTTGAGGAACCTGGTGCAACAAGAAAACCGTCCAGCTGCTGTTCGGTATCCAAGGTTTCTGAGCCTCATCTTCAGACACATTTGTGGTGAGCACTTGTACAACTCTCAGCCTTTACTTCATATTGCTGCCTTCCCTGTAATAGGGAATAGAGTTTTCTACACTGCTGTTCTTCCAAATGAGCCTCCTCTGTCAACACCAATGAGGAGGTTGTTAGGATTGGTGGAAGGACCCTCTGCTGTGAGGGTGGATCCAGAAGCTGCTCCCAAGAGGAAATCCAAAGCCAGGTCCAAGCTTGTTAAAAGGACCATGGCAACCACTGAAGTTGGGCCTGTCCACAAGAAGGCCAAAACAGCTCAGTCTGAGTCTGCTTCATTAGCCTCTGTGGCTGAGGGGGAGCAGGCTCCTCACCCTGGTTCGTCTGTTGAATCTGAAGCCTTTGTGGCTGGTGCCTCTGTGGCACCTGAGACCATGGAACAGGCCAACCCAACTGTTCCTGACCCAGTCTCACACCCTGTCCAAACAGACCCTATCACCTCTCCACAATCACCCACTTCATCCATCCAATGGCAACGCAAATCTCTAGCCAAAAGAAAATCAGCCCAAACAACCAGCTCCTCTGTTCCCTCTCAACAGGGTTCAGTTGTAAGAGAAGCCACCCCTGCTGTCTCTCCTATTTTGGGAGAAGGTTCAGCACAATTGGAGCCTGCTTCACTACAACCTGAGTCCACCCAGAGTCAGCCTAGACCCTCTGGTTCCTCCCAACAGGAGCGAGTTGTACAAACGGAGATAGCCACCTCAACTATTCCAGCCTCCCAACAGGCTGAGAATATTGAAAGACAGGAGCCCTCTCCACTCCATACTGAGTCCACACTGTCCCCTCATCAAACTTCTTTACACCCTGAGTCTGCACGAGGTGTCCACATTGTTGGTATAGACCAATCAGCAGCTCAGCCTCAAATTTCTGCTCCCTATGATACAGCTGTTCTACACCAAACAGCTGCTGAGGGACCAACAACCCAAGCTGATGAACCTCAGGGAACATACCATCCCTTGGGTGAGGCTGCCCCTTCTATGCAAACTCCATCAGCAGGTTTCACCACTGCTGATGTTGAAATGCATATCCCATCTCCCCATGATGAGGTGCTTTTACACCAAGGCACTGCAGAGGGAACACCCACTGGGATCAGCAGGAGAGAAGGAAGCTGCTAAGGGATTAGCAGGAGAGAACGAAGCAGAAAAAGAAAAGGGTGCTCTGGTCTTAGTGACCAAAACTTCAGTGCCCTTTGCAAGAGCTCAGTTTCACTTTGACAACCTGGCAAGAAGAAAATTCAGGATGTTGCTGATAGAAGGCTTGCCAAGGAAGTAATTGTAAAAGTTGTTCCCATATCAAGAAAAGGTAGTCAGTGGAAGTTGAAAATAACCAGAATGGGTGCAACAGGCCCAGAACTAGAGACATATGACTACGCTGATGTTGCACAGATGGGGTATAGAGAATGGATTGAGCTGGCAGTTGCTCTGAGCGAGTCTAAGTCAGAAACTGCTAAGACTGTCAGGGCATATGTCAAGAAGCTGATGGAGAGAGTGAAGAATCTTGGCCTAATCTTCAAGGAAGTTAGTGAAGGTGTCTATGTGAGACAACCAAAAATAAAGGCCAGGAGGACAAGAAAGGACACTGATATGAAACAACTCTTCATCTTAATAAAACAAGGTGACTATGCTATTGAGATGAAAGGAGTTGATCACAGCCTGCCTACTGGAGTAGAGTTTGAAGATGGCAAGATCATTGAAGAGCCTGAACTGGGGGATTTTTTTGAAGATCCCTTAAGTCAGAAGAAATGCTTTCAGAGAGCATCAGATCTATACAAGGTGGATCTGAGACAGCTTGTAGCCTTCAGACGTGCAGTTTCATTCAGGCAGTCAAGCAGGTGGAGAGCAGCAGTCTGGGATCAGCTCAGAGGCTGTTATGAGAGAGGTGAACTTGAAGATCCCAAGTTTATGATCATCAGAAGTGAAATTGAAGAACTTGAGGATACAAGGGAGGAACTTGAGAAGATGTTTGAAGGTCCCCCTCCAGTGTAGTGAAGTCCATCTACCATCTGGGTAGGTGAAGAATGGAAGCTGTTCATCAGTTGGACAGGCTTACCATTATCTGCTCCCAACAAAAACAGTCCAAAATCTGATGTACATTAGTTGTACTTTAATTACATAAGTTGTAATTTTTCTTTTGCATCAGTTGTAATATACATCAGTACATTAGTTGTACTTTTGTAAGAACATGTGTTGTTTTATGTAATCAAAAATCAGTGTATATATAAACTGATCTTTTATTTTACGTTGATGTTGTAATTTAATTTCAGCAAATGTACTGTAATAATATATAGTGATTTTTGATAAGGCCATCTTAGACTGGTTATTGCAAATAGGGGGATATTGTTAGGCACAAAAAGGCCTCAGTCAAACCTGTTCTGCATCTAAGGGGGAGATTCTTAATCAAACCTGTTGATGCATTTGAAGGTTGAATTTAAGGCATGTTATATGCCTTATTGATATCTGAAAATGATTTGCAATATCAGTCCAAAGCTGTTCTATATGTTGCATGTGTTGCAACAAAGACAGTTTGTCCAAGCTGTTCAGTCTGCTGAACAGGTTGGACATAAACTGTCTACGCTGCTCTACACTGGTGAGCAGCTTGGGCAGTTTACAAGTGTTCTGTTCTTTGTGAACAGAACCTGTTCTTTGTAAACAGGCTAAACACTTTATTGAATATGTTTCCATGTCCCCATGTATTGTTTTTTACTACAAGATCAGTTTACAAAGTCGAAGACAAAGTGGAAAACAGAACTGCTCAGCCTGCCCACGTTGTTCTGTTACATGAAGACAAAAGGATATTTGAAAAAGGGTGACAGACCTTTTTCTTATATCAAAATAGGCCTTAACAAAGGAAGAAAGACACAAAGTTGAAATTCCTTATTTAGTTAAAGGTAATACAACAGTAGACAAAGTGAAAAGACAAAAGTTCTGCCCACATGAAGACAAGTCTGCTTTTCAGAATGTGCAGAAAAGTTTATGTTGTCTTTTCAACAAGACTTTCCCTTTTTCCTTTCATCCAATGAAGAAGCTTTTCTTAGATCCTCTGATTGAGTATAAAAGGAAACATCCAAGAATTGAAAGGACATGCCAAAAAGCTAAGTGCTGAAACTAAGAGTGAACGTGCATTCAAGTGTGTCTTTCATGCATGCAAGTCTGCTTGAATAAAACAGTGCTTGGTGTCTAAGCTGTTCTTGTTCAAGCTGTTCCTCTGAGTCTTGTAAACACAGTGAGTGATTCTTAGTGAGTGTATTCATTGTAACTGGTTTAAGTTTGTCTTAGACTAGTTAAACATATTGTTGTATCTGTCATCTCAGCTTGAACCTTTCCGCATTCAAGCTAGTTTGTAATTAACATTTGTTGATAATACATACAAACATTGAGAAAATTGTGTGTAGTCTTTAAATTGCTATATTCACCCCCCCTCTACAGCTTAAGGCTATATACTTGGGATATCTTTTGGGACCTACAACAACCATGACTACAAGAAGTTTATGGTCATGTCTTATTTTATTTTATGTGACTAAAAGTAATTAATTGACATAATAAAAGAGGCAAAGTGTAGCTATAAGTTTTTTATGGTCATAATTTAGTTTGTTTTGTATGCTTACAGTTATCAATTGTCACAGTTTAAAAAACAGCGTGTATGATTAAATGTCTTATATGTGTCAAAAACTAAATATTAATCACGATAAAAGAAAACAAACCATGACTACAAGTAGTTTATGATTACGTCTTATTTTAATATATGTGGCTAAAAGTAATTAATTGTAATAATTAAAGGAAAAGAATGTGAGTATATGTATTTTATGGTCACACTTTATGTTATTTTGTATGACTAAAAGGAATCAACGATCACCGTTTACGAAACAACATGATACTATAAATATTTTACGGTCACTATTATAAATGTTATGTGTGTCTAAAAGTAAACAACAATAACGATAAAAGAAAACACATGTGGCTGTAGGTAACTTATTGTCACAGTTTAATTTTTTACACGTGTCTAAAAGGAACAATAGTGATTTTAAAAGAAATATAATGTGACAACAAGTATTTGATGGTTACCAAAGGGCCTTTGGCTTGGCGGTAAGAGGGTGGAGATACAAGTGAGAGGTCACGGGTTCGACTTCCGTCGGAGACAAGTTGATATTTAGGTGGTGAAAGTAAGTCTTGTGGTAAATGAGTAGTTTAGGAGTAGGAGTAGGAGTAGGATAGTTTGTGGTTAAAAAAAGTATTTAATGGTCACAGATTGTATTGTTGCATGTGTCTAAAAGTTACCAATTGTCACGATTAGGAATAAATAAGTAACTATAAATACTTTATGGTCACGATATTATTTATTATATGTGTCTAAAAGTAAGCAATTGTCATGATTAGGAATAAATAAGTAACTATAAATACTTTATGGTCACGGTATTGTTTATTATATGTGTCTAAAAGTAAGCAATTGTCATGAATAAATGAATTATTATGTGACTAAAATAATGGTATGGTCACGGTGTAATTATTTTTGTGTGTCAAAATGTATCAATTGTCACGGTTTAATACTTTATGTATGTCCAATTGCAACCAATCGTCACATTTTAATAAATTATGTGTGTCTAAGTGTACCCTACGGTCACGGTTTAATTGTTTATGCATGTCTAAATGTACCAATGGTCACACCACTTAATAGTTTATGTGCGTTAAAATATTACCAATTGCCACGGTTTCATTCATGTGGTGTGTTTAAATGTCTCAAATAGTTACGGTTTAACTGATTATGTGTGTATAAATTTATCCAATGGTCACGATTAAATATTTGTGCGTCTTTAAATATATCAGGTGGCCACGGTTTATTTGTGTAGTGCACCTATTCTGTCCCTACCGGAAGGAACAGAAGATTTTGTTTTTTATTGCGATGCCTCACACAACGGATTGGGTTGTGTGTTAATGCAAAGAGACAAGGTCATCGCTTACGCATCACGACAACTTAAAATTCATGACGTGAACTACACGACTAACGACCTAGAGCTTGGAGCTGTGGTGTTTGCTCTCAAAATATGGAGGCACTACCTTTACAGAACTAAGTGCACGGTGTTTACTGACCACAAGAGCCTTCAGCATATTCTGAATCAGAAAGAGTTAAATATGAGGCAACGTCGCTAGGTAGAGCTGCTTAGCGATTATGACTGTGAGATCCGTTATCGTCCGGGTAAGGCAAATGTAGTAGCTGATGCTTTTAGTCGAAAGGAACGGGTTAAACCCTTAAGAGTTCGAGCTTTGGCCATGACTATACAGTCAAACCTAAACTCTCAAGTCCGCGAGGCACAAGAGGAAGCAGTCAAGGAGGGTAATCTGCTGGATGAAGCCTTGAGAGGAATCGAAAGGTAGTTTGAAATCAAGACCGATGGATGTTGGTACTTCATGGACAGAATTTGGCTACCAAAATTCTGAGGATTGAGGAAGCTGGTCATGGATGAAGGGCATAGAACAAGATATGCTATTCACCCAGGGTCAGATAAGATGTATCACGACTTGAAGGGAATGTACTGGTGGCCAAACATGAAGGCTGACATTGCTACGTATGTCAGCAAATGCTTATCGTGTTTGAAAATCAAGGCTAAGCACCAGAAACCATCAGGAATGTTGGTTCAACCGGAAATACCCGAGTGGAAGTGGGAGAGAATAACCATGGACATCATCACAAAGTTTCCAAAGACTTTTGGAGGATATGACACCATTTGGGTGATTGTGGATCAACTCTCAAAGACTGCATAGTTCTTGCCAATCAAGGAAACTGATAAGATGGATAAGTTAACACGAATCTATCTTAAAGAAGTCGTCTCAAGGCATGGAGTTCCTGTATCAATTGTATCAGATAGGGACAGCCTGTTCACATCAAGATTTTGGCAATCGTTACAAAAGGCGTTGGGTGCACGCCTTGACTAGAGCACAACCTATCACCCGTAGACGGATGGTCAGAGTGAAAGAACGATTCAGACATTGGAGGACATGCTAAGCGCATGTCTTATCAACTTTGGCAAAAGTTGGGACAAGCACCTGCCATTAGTTGAGTTTTCCTACAACAACAGCTATCACTCAAGCATTAAGACCGCTCCATTCGAGGCACTATATGGGCGAAAGTGTCAGTCACCACTTTGTTGGGCCGAGGTAGGAGATACCCAGATCACTGGACCCGAGATCATCTAGGAGACTACAGAAAAGATAATCCAGATTTGGAACCGATTAAAGATCGCACGGGATCGACAGAAAAGCTATGCCGATGTTTGACCGAAGGATTTGGAATTTCAGGAGGGAGATCAAGTAATGCTGAAAGTCTTGCCTTAGAAAGGCGTAAATCGATTTCGGAAACGAGGAAAACTCAATCCTCGTTATATCGGACCATTCAAGATTTCCAAAAGAATTGGCCCGGTAGCCTACCGACTCGATCTGCCTCCCAAGTTAAGCAATGTACATAATACCTTCCAAGTATCCAACCTTAAGAAATGTGTGGCTGATGAAACACTTGTCATACCCATGGACGAGCTGGAGCTAGATGATAAGTTGAACTTCGTTGAAAAACCCATGGAAACAATGGACCGAGAAATCAAGAACCTAAAGCACAGCCGGATCCCGATAATAAAAGTCAGATGGAACTCTAAACGAGGTCCTGAGTTTACATGGGAATGCGAAGATCTGTTACGCGAAAAATACCCTCATCTATTCTCAAATACTCAAGCACTGGAGAACACGAACTAATTTCGGGACGAAATTCCCATAACAGGGGGAGACTGTAACATCCGACATTAAACCAAGTTAGCAACTTTGACCTAATAAGTATTTAATCACCAATTATAACCTAATCAGTGGTCATTAGAAATTAATCAAAGTGATTAACAAGGTTCATGCAGAAATTCAACTAAATTAGAATCAAATTCATCGGTGCGATGAATCGGCAAATCAATTAATCCGATCGATTTACGACATGATGGAGGGTTTTTTCCTCTGGACACCCATTGTAAGTTAGACTTAGGGCATTTATACATGTTATGGCTAAATATTTTCCAGATAGAGCAAGAGTGATACAACTAAGTACCTATTTAAATTATGATTAGTGACACTGATCATACACTAATACAATTAATTAACATTAATTATGCAAGACTAAAAAATTCATTAAAACAATGCATCCAAAAGTATTTATGAATTTACAAGAAAAGAAAAATACAAGAATACATTTCTAAATACTTTTATACAAAAAAAAACACCAAAATACCTTTAGTGGGCCAGCCAAGGAGAAGGACAAAAGGACCTATGAAATATTTTTTTTGTACTCAACATTTCAATATCAAATCCTCCTCTTTCATTTCAAGCAAGATTTTACTCTATTTTCATCATTTCACCACCTTTTTCTCCTCTATAAATAAGACCCCAACTTCACTTTATTTCTCACAACTTGCAAAGCAAATCACTCTCTCTTTTCTCACTTCAAAAACCGGCCAAAGGTGTCCCAAAGCCAAAAAGTTCAATTTTTGGTGTTCCTGAAAATATTCAAAGTGTTCTTGGTGAAATCTTTGAAGAACCAACCTTATACTCATTTTCATTCTTCAAAAACATCAAAGTAAGTAAATTCTAACTTATTTCATCTTATATTCATGTTTATATAAGTCTTGCATAATATATATACTCACCAGCAACAATAAGTTTCATAAAAACTCAAGTTTATAAATCACTAGTTTGTATTTTTAAGTTGTTTTCTTCAAATGTGTTTATAAATATAAAAACATCATGTAAGTGTAAATATTATGAAAACAAGTGATAAAAGTGTGTTTTATAACTTTTATAGAAGTAGTCTTTGAATAAACAACAAGAATCACAAGTTACTTCAAGTTTATGAAATACGAAATTTCGGCAGAAAAGTTGCATCAACTTTGAAAAATCATAACTAATTCATAACTTAACAAAATGAGTTAATTCTTGTCTCAAAAGTTAGATCTATGTCTTAACTAAAAATCTGGAAGTTTTCATAATTTATTATGGAGTTTAGAATCCCCAGATACTATTTGGGAAACCGAAAGTTTGACAGCTCAAAAATGGCCAACATAGGGTTTTTAACACGCTTTTTCCCAAACCTAAACACCTCAAAAAATGGCCGTTCTTGACCTTAAAAATTCTTTGTGTATAGTAGATTAATGTCCAACAAAACCAAAGAATAAATCGCTTTGGAGTTTGGTCAAAAACAGCTTTTTAAATTTCCAGCTTTTTGAAAGGTTTTTCGGCCTACTTTGAGGATGTTTTTGACCAAGCTCCAAAATTATTTAGGCTTTGGTTCTCTTAGACATTAAACTACTATATACAAAGAATTTTTAAAGTCAAGAACGGATATTTTTCGAGGTGTTTAGGTTGGGGAAAAACTCATTAAAAACCCTATGTTGGCCATTTTTGAGCTGTCAAACTTTCGGGTTCCAAAATAATATCTGAGGGTCCTAAACTTTATATTAAATTCTGAAAACCTCCAGATTTTTAGTTAAGACATAGATCTAACTTTTGAGAAAAGAATCAACTCATTTCGTTAAGTTATGAATTAGTTAAGAGTTTTCAAAGTCGATGCAATATTTCTGCCGAAAATCCGGGTTTCATAAACTTGAAACAACTTGTGATTCTTGTTGTTTATTCAAAAACTACTTGTATAAAAGGTTATAAAACACATTTATATAACTTGTTTTCATAATAGTTATACTTACATAATGTGTTTATATATTTATAAAAACATTTGAAGAAAACAAACTTAAAACAAAACTAGTGATTTATAAACTTGAGTTTTTATGAAAATTTTTGTTGTTGGTGATTATATATATTACGCAAGACTTATATAAACTTAAATATAAGAGATTATAAGTTAGTATTTACTTACTTTGATGTTTCAGAAGGATCAAAATGAGTAGAAGTTAGGTTCCTGAACTTAGTTGCACAAGAGTTTCTTGAAAAACTTGAAGGAATGAAAGTTGCAAATTTTTGGTGTTCTTGGGGTGGCTTGGCCGGATTTTCAAGAGGAGAAAAGAGTGGATTTGTGTTTGCAAGATGTGAGAAACGAAGTGAATTTGATCTCTTATTTATATATGGAGAAAAGGTGGTGAAATGATGATGGATTTGAATGTTGAGTGTAAATCTTGGTGGAGCGAAAGAGTGAAGTGTGATGATAGTGATTGTGTATGGTATTTTAATAGTAAAAAATTGAAGCCAAAAGCTACACATGTACCACCCTATGGCCGGCCTGTGATGTATATGTAATTTGTTTTTGTATAAAAGTATTTAGAAATATATTCTTGTATTTCCCTTTATTTGTAATTTCATGAATACTTGTGGATGCATTGTTTTAGTCATGCATAATAAATGTTAAGTAAGTGTATTATTGTATGATTAGTGTCACTAATCATAATTTAATTATGTACTTATTTGAATTAATCCATCATATCGTAAATCGATCGGATTAATTAATTTGCCGTTTCATCGCACCGATGAAATTGTTTCTAATTGAATTGAATTTTCTTATGAACATTGTTAGTCACTTTGAATAATTGCTAATGACTATTGATTAGGTTATAGTTGGCTAGCAAATACTGATTAGGTTATAGTAGCTAACCTGGTTTAGTGCCGAGTGTTACAGTCTCCCCCTGTTAAGGGAATTTCATACCGAAATTAGCTCGTGTTCTCCACTGTTTGAATATTTGAGAACATATGAGGGTATTTTTCCCATAATTGATCTACGCGTTCCCATGCAAACTCAAGACCTCGCTTAGAGTTCCATCTGACTTTTATTATCAGGATTCGGCTGTGCTTTAGTTTCTTGACATCTCGGTCAATTAGTTCCACGGGTTTTTCAATGAAGTTCAACTTATCATCTAGTTCCAATTCATCCATGGGTATGACGAGTGTTTAATCAGACAGACACTTCTTAAGGTTGGACATGTAGAAGGTATTATGAACATTACTTAGCTCTGGGGGCAGATCGAGTCGGTAGGCTACCGGGCCAATTATTTTGGAAATCTTGAATGGTCCGATATAACGAGGATTGAGTTTTCCTCGTTTCGCAAAACGGATTACACCTTTCCAAGGCGAGACTTTCAGCATTACTTGATCTCCCTCCTGGAATTCCAGATCCTTTCTTCTAAAATCTGCATAGCTTTTCTGTCGATCCCGTGCGATCTTTAATCGGTTCCGAATCTGGACTATCTTTTCTAGTAGTCTCCTGGATGTTCTCGGGTCCAGTGATCTGGCTATCTTCTACCTCAGCCCAAAAAGCGGTGACCAACACTTTCGCCCATAAAGTGCCTCGAATGGAGCAGCGTTAATACTCGAATGGTAGGTGTTGTTATAGGAAAACTCAACTAATGGCAAATGTCTGTCCCAACTTTTGCCAAAGTCGATAACACATGCCCTTAGCATGTCCTCCAATGTCTGAATCGTTCTTTCACTCTGACCATCCGTCTGCGGGTGATAGGCCGTGCTCATATCCAGGCGTGTACCCAACGCCTCTTGTAACGATTGCCAAAATCTTGATGTGAACTGGCTGTCCCAATCTGATATAATTGATACAGGAACCCCATGCCATGAGATGACTTCTTTAAGAAAGATTCGTGTTAACTTATCCATCTTATCAGTCTCCTAGATTGGCAAGAAATGTGCATTTTTTGTGAGTCGGTCTACAATCACCCAAATGGTGTCATAACCTCCAGAAGTCTTTGGCAACTTTGTAATGAAGTCCATGGTTATATTCTCCCTTTTCCACTGAGGTATTTCCGGTTGAACTAATAATCCTGACTGCTTCTGGTGCTCAGCCTTAACTTTCAAACATGTTAAACACTTGCTGATATACGTACAATGCCAGCCTTCATATTTGGCTACCAGTATATTTTCTTCAGGTCATGATACATCTTTTCTAACCGTGGGCGAATAGCATATCTTGTTTTATGCCCTTCATTCATGACCAGCTTCCTCAACCCTCCCAATTTTGGTAACCAAATTCTCTTCATTAAGTACCGACATCCATCGGTCTTGATTTCAAACTATTTATCCATCCCTTTCAAGGCTTCTTCTAGCAGATTTTCGTCCTTGACTGCTTCTTTCTGTGCCTCGTGTATTTGAGAGTTCAGGTTTCACTGTATAGTCATGACCAAACCTCGGACCCTCAGGGGTTTAACTCGTTCCTTTCGGCTCAAGGCTTCATCTACAACGTTTGCCTTGCCTGGGTGATATCGGATCTCGTAGTCGTAATCGCTTAGCAGTTCAACCCAGCACTGTTGCCTCATGTTCAACTCCTTTTGGTCCAGAATGTGCTGAAGGCTCTATAATAACCGGCAAGACGTAGAAGCTGACGGATTTCCGTTGGAGTCCTAGGCGTTGCCCCGCTTTTAAAATCCTCGATTTTCGATGGATCTACTTGAATTCCATGGCTATTGATCACATGCCCTAGGAATTTTACTTCTCGTATCCAAAATTCACACTTAGATAATTTGGCGTGCAACGGTTTTTTCTCTAGTAGCTCTAGGATTATCTTCAGATGCTGCTCATGTTCCTCTTGACTTTGAGAGTATATAAGGATATCGTCTATGAACACTATTACAAATTTGTCCAAATACGGTTTACACACTCGATTCATGAGATCCATGAATACAGCTGGTGCATTGGTTAAACCAAATGTTTAACATCCGACATTAAACCAGGTTAGCAACTATGACCTAATCAGTATTTAATAGCCAATTATAACCTAATCAGTGGTTAATAGAAATTAATCAAAGTGATTTACAAGGTTCATGAAGAAATTCAACTCAATTAGAATCAAATTCATCGGTGCGATGAATCGAAAAATCAATTAATCTGATCGATTTACGATATGATGGATTAATGCAACTAAGTACCTAATTAAATTATGATTAGTGACACTAGTCATACACTAATACAATTACTTAACATTAATTATGCAAGACTAAATGTCAGGATCTAAAACTGAATAACCAAGATTAACTGATTTGAAATTTATCAGAGTATAAATCAATAATCTTGCTTTGAATCAAAGTTTAATTAAGAAGTTTGCGGAATAACACTTAATTATTTTAACAAAAACTTTCAGAACTAATGAAGCATAAAACATAAGAAGTAAACAAGACTCTTTGTATTGCTGAATTCAATGATTACAATCACCTCTAATATGTTTGATTAGATGAAGAACACAGACTGTTCTTAGGGTTTTACAACCTTAGAGGCTTAAGAACACTTGATCAACAAAGCAATTACAGACTCAAAAATATGCAGAAAACTTCTATGAACTTCTTTACAATAGAATGACCTATTCTCTGTATTTATATTGCTTTTTGGACTTCTTTCCTTGAAGGACTATGACTTCTCTGATAGTAGATATGCTGGAATCTTCGTGTAGATATCTTTCCTGAAAATCAGCACTTTCTGTTTATGAAACTGTTGAGCAGCTTGAATCACTTGACAGCATGAACTGAGCAGCTTGAGTTGTTTTGCTCTGGCAGCTTGAACGTTTACACTGGCAGCTCGAGTTTCTTCAACTAGCAGCATGAACTTTGTATTTACATGAAAAATCTACTAACAGTCTAAGAAATCTAACTAACAGCTTGAGCATACTTAAACTATTTCCCAACAATCTCCCCCTAACTTAAATTCTTTACACAAGACTTTAAGTTCTATACAAAAATGGAAATGAATAAGTAAACTGTTATTTACAAACCAAGGCTTTCAAAAACTTACAACTGTGCAAGTTTCTGATCTACAGCCTTCAAAAATTCTTTCTTCATCTCATCTCTATCACAAGATACCCTAACAGATTTTATCTGAAGTAGCATATCTTTTGGTAAATTATAAAATTCGAGATTGAAGAATATACCAGGTCCATCTGAAAATTTGATTCTGTATGTCCTTGACTTGACAAACAGATCAACTTGCTTCACCTTCTTCCCCTTCTTCACAGCATCCTCTATTTCTTTCCTTGCAGATTCAGGGTCAACAATTGATTTTAGATCTTTAATTACTTGCTTCACTTGTGGTAGAGAAGATCTAACTTGTGATACAGACCCAATGTTATGCATTCTGATAAGCTCATCTCTGGTCAACTTCTGAACCATCTGCCAAAATGTATCATATTCTTCTTCTGGTCCAGACTCTCTCCTTATCACAAACTTGACTCTTAAATCACTTTCATCCAGTGACTTAGCAAACCAGTAGTTGATTTGAGGCTTTGTGAAATCATGTTGATCAATCAACTTCTCTATCTCCATGGCTTTTTGCAGTTGTTGATCAAACAGCACTCTTTTAACCGATGAAGGAATAGAAAGAGCAGCTTGATCAGTGGGAACAGGTGTACTGGCAGCAGCTTTAGTTTGGACTGATTGAGTTGATGGTTGGACTTCTTGGGATGGTTGAGCTTCTGGAGAGACTTTTGTTCTCTTTCTTTTGTCCATCTCCTTGTCATGAATCTCTTGCAGCCTTTCAGTTGTCATGGACTGAGCCATTTTCTTTGGAATTCCAGCTGCAAATGCAAAATTTATCAAAAATCTTCTGTGCTCAGCTTTAGTGTGCCCTGTTGGCATCTTTCTCTTCTTTTCACCTTGTTTGCCCACAAACCCCTTTAGGTAATCACCTAATGTCTCATCATCATCTATTGGGGGCTGGGCTTGCTGATCTAATTCTTTATCCTGTTCTTCTGCTAACCTTTTGGCAACTTCAGCATCAAAGGCAATCTGAGCTTCTTTGGAAGAAAATTTGTGCTTTGGAGACTCAATAAGAATGCCCTTGCCCTTGTCTTTTACAGAAGAGGATGTTGCTTGGACTGTACTTGATGGAGCTTGAATTCCTTCTCTGATCACAACTCCAGTGACTTTTGAAGGAGCAGCTTGAGTTTCTAGGCTAATAGCTTGAGAAGCTGTTGGGACTGCTAGCCTAGAAACTGGGACTGTTGGTGCTACTTGGACTGTTGTTGTTGTTGGAGCTGCTTGGACTGATGTAGGAACCTCCTGATTCTCCCCCTTTTTGGAAGCATTGGTTTGGTCAGAAGGACCTACAACCTTTGCCCCTTGGGTTTGAATCAAACGCTCTAATTGAATGAGCTTATTTCCACAAAGGGTAAACCCCTTATGAAGATAATCCATCCTCTGATTTTGAGTCATTTCTGATTGCTTTTAGGGCCATTATTTGTGCACCCTGTGCAGCAATGATGGACATTTGGTATTCCAACATAGCTACAACAGGTTTCAGCTTGGGATCCGTCAAAAGCATGAGTTGCAGACTAGTCTCAAGATCAGAAAACACCTGTGGTGCTTGTGATCTATCACTGACATTAATACCAGAAGTAGAAACCTCTGGGCCCCTCTGTTCTTTGTACTGGGGACTTCCAGCTTGTGTTTGCACACTTGCTGTTGCCATGGGCGTGGTCTTAGCTATGTTGGCACTGTTAGTGCCTCTTGTGCAGAGACATCAGTAGTGCCAGCCACAGAACCCATATGAACCATCTCTGAAGAGATGTTCACCTCCTGAGTGAGGATGGGAGTTTCCTCTAGTGGTTCCCTTTGGATATGCTGTGCAGGAGTATCCTCCTGCACAGGGATATATGGCTCTTGTCTGAGGGAGGAGGAGGAAGGAGCTCCTGGTCCCCTTTTTCTTTTGTATATGTTTCTGAGTGGGCGTGTTGGCTGTACAAAAGGATCAGTGGGAGTTTGTGTATCATGAGGAGTGGGTTGGGATCCTGGGGGTGAAGCAGGAATGTTGGGCTGTGTCTGCTCAGGATCCTCTCCTCTGTTTCCTGAAATGATGTTCATCATTGCAGAGGGCAATGGAACATCTACACTGACAAAATTGGCACTTGGCTTTATCAGCCTTTTGATTGATGACAATGAGTGCCTATGGGAAACATGTATCCGTTTATGTAAATGTGGAGTTGTGCAGGTGTGTGCAATAATTTCTGCCAAAAACCTGGGATACATCAAAAATTTCCCATTCTTTAGGGAATGATGCCTTAACATCCCCTGAAAAATCATGTTAGAAAAATTGAACTGTTGGCCAGTAGAAAAGCACACTAAGGCAGTGGCAATATTTGAAGAAAACTCAGACCAACCAGTTCTTTTGGGGCTTAAACATTGCTAAATAATGTGCACAAGGTATTTCCATTTAGGAGAAAAATGTGCCTTAAGAAAAGTAAAAGAATCAGCAGGGCCCCTATAACCAATATTTTGAAGACCAAAATGTAAAGCTTGAAGGGATAGGTCGGTTATACCTGAGGCATCTTGAAGATGCAAGTGACGTCTGATGGATTCCTCAGTGATATGGATAGTAGTTCCATCAATCTTGGAAAGAAGGGTAGGCACTCCATTGATGGTTTGAACAGATGCATGGTTCCAAAACTGTTCTATATGGGAGATGTATATAGTAGGGTTTATGGTTAGGGCATAATGAATATGGGAGTGCCTGAGGAAATCCATCATTGTATGGAACGGTTGAAGTTCAGAGTGTTTGAGAGAGTATGGAAGGCAGTTGTGTTCTTTGACAAACTCCATGGATGATCAAACGATGGTTTTAGGATTTGAAAGAAGAATGTGTGATTCGTTCAGAGAGAAAGCAGAAGGCCGTGGAAGAAAAATATGTAACTGGTAGTTACAACTGAACGAAACCGGGACCTTTAAAGGTATCGAAAAGGTAGGGTCCCGCGCACACATTTGAAAAATTACCCAAATACCCTGCACACTTTGACAGATCAAGTGAAAATAACTAGCAGTCCGAGAAAATGAACTAGCAGCATGAGAAAATACTCATGCTGTTAGTGTAAAATTGTGCAACTTTTCAATGGAACAGTGTCTCCCCCTTAAATTAGCATACTGAGTCGATAATAATGAAAACCAATTAATCCATGTTTACCATACCAATATTTGATATTAGGAAAGTGAACCTTCCCACATCAAAAGTTTTTGTAAATAGATCAGCTAGCTGATCATCTGTATGTATTTTGGTAACTTGGATTAACTTCTTTTCATTACAATCTCTGATGAAGTGAAACCTGATTTCTATATGCTTGGTTTTTGGGAATTTCACTGGGTTTTGCACAATGCTAATTGCACTTGAATTGTCAATATAAATAGGAGTGGATAAGAAATTCATACCATAGTCTCTTAACTGATTTTGAATCCACATTACCTGGGAGCAGCAGCTTGCAGCTGCTACGTATTCTGCTTCAGTGGATGATGTGGAGACAGTTGTTTGCTTTTTGCATTGCCAAGAGACCAGTCTTGCTCCTAAGTATTGACATCCACCAGTTGTGGATTTCCTGTCAATGTTGCAACCACCATAGTCACTGTCAGAATAAGCAGTTAGTTCAAAAGGAGAGTCTTTAGGATACCATAGGCCTAAATGTGGTTGGCCTTTAAGATATCTAAAGATTCTTTTAACAGCAACCAAGTGAGAATCCTTTAAAGAGCATTGAAACCTAGCACACACACAGACAGCAAACATAATATCAGGTCTTGAAGATGTTAGATACATGAGAGATCCTATAAGGGATCTGTATAGATGAATATCCACATCTATGCCATCTTTGTCTGTATGGAGCTGTTTATGAGGATCCATTGGAGTACTTGCAACCTTTGTGTCTTGATAGCCAAACTTTTCCAATATGTCTTTGACATACTTTGATTGACTTATGAATAGACCAGTAGGCTTCTGTTTAACCTGCAGCCCTAGAAAGAATGTGAGTTTCCCCATTGAACTCATTTGAAACTTTTTGTGCATTAGGGCCTCAAATTCTTTGCACAAACTATCATTAGTTGAGCCAAAGATGATGTCATCAACATAGATTTGGACAAGTAGAATCTCAGCTTTGATGGATTTAGTGAAGAGTGTTTTGTCCAGAGTGCCTCTCTTGAATCCATTCTGTAGAAGATATGATGACAGTGTGTCATACCATGCTCTGGGGGCTTGGTGAAGACCATAGAGAGCTTTGTCTAGCTTGTACACCCTGTCTGGATACTTGTAGTCTTCAAAACCAGGAGGTTGACACACATACACTTCCTCTTCAATTGTCCCATACAGGAAGGCAGACTTAACATCCATTTGATACACTTTAAATCCTTTGAAACTTGCATATGCTAGAAACAGTCTGATGGCTTCAATTCTTGCTACTGGAGCAAAGACATCATCATAATCTATTCCTTCTTCTTGAGTGTACCCTTGTGCTACAAGTCTTGCTTTGTTCTTGATGACTATCCCTCTCTCATCCTTCTTGTTTCTGAACACCCATCTTGTACCTATTGCTCTCTTACCTTTAGGAAGATCCACCAGAGTCCATACATTCTGAATTTTGAACTGTAAAAGCTCTTCTTGCATAGCTTCAATCCAGGATGAATCTTTTAATGCTTCTGATGCCTTTTTAGGTTCTAGTTGAGACATGAAACAGGCATGTTCAAAAGTAGCTAGACTGAATTCAGGAACTGCTAGGTCAGCAGCAGCAGTCTCATTTTGAACCATTTTCCTTGTTTGAACAGGAGTGCTTGGATCACCCAGTATTTGATTGAGAGGGTGATACTTGTGAACTCTTAGTGTGCGCTCTCTCTCTGTTTGAAAAGAAGTTCCAAGGTTTGTATCATCTCCATCAGAACCAGTGAATGGTTCAGTTTCTGAAACAGCTTGACTTGAATCTGGGACTGTTTCCTGTTGTGTTGGAGCTGTTCTTTCAGAACTTTGGAGTGGCACTTCAGTGTCTGGATTTGTATCATTCAGGACCCCTGGAGGATCACAAGACAGAAGTGGTAGAGTGGTGAAATCATCCCAACTTGTTGTATCTGCAGCAGTCTGAGACTTTGTGCCAACAGCATGAGAAATTGTATTGGCAGCATGAGAATTTGTGTTAGCAGCTTCAACCCTGTATGCATCAGCTTCTGCAGTATACTCAACAAAGCTCAGAGAATTTGTTAGTGAATCTAAATCAAACAACCAATCAGGACCAGTGCCTTTGATATTAGCAGTATTTTCATTAAATTCAACATTGGCACTTTCTTCAATTGTTTTAGACACACTGTTGTATACTCTATAGGCTTTGCTTTGAGTTGAGTATCCTACAAAGAATCCTTCTTCAGCTTTACTCTCAAACTTCCCTAAGTGAGTCTTAGTGTGAAGAATAGTACATGGGCATCCAAAGGGTTTGAAGAAAGCTATTAGGGGACTTCTGTTATGGAATAACTCATAGGGAGTTTTTCCTTGAGATTGGACAACTTGAACCCTATTTAGAACATAACAGGCTGTATTAACAGCTTCTGCCCAGAAAGTCATTGGCAGATTTGAATCAGCTAGCATTGTTCTAGCAGCCTCAATTAATGTTCTATTCTTTCTTTCAGCTACACCATTTTGCTGTGGTGTTCTTGGTGCACTATATTGTCTAGCAATGCCTTTGGACTCACAGAAACTGGTTAGAATTTGATTTTAAAATTCAGTTCCATTGTCTGATCTTATCACCTTAACTTTGGAATTGGATTGGTTTTCTATCGTAAGGATAAAAGACTTAACTAGCTCAGCAGTTTCATCTTTGGACCTAAGAAAGTAAACCCAAGTAAATCTGGTGAAATCATCAACAATGACTAAACAGTATGCCCTTTTATTCAAACTCAAAACAGATATTGGACCAAATAGATCCATATGTAACAACTGAAGAACAGATGAGATTGAATTTACTTCTTTGGCCTTATGAGAAGTTTTGTGTTGCTTACCTTTAAGACATGCTACACAATGATCATCACAAATGAACTCCTTTTGTGGTAATCCTCTTACCAGATTCTTTTTAACTAAATCATTCATGGGCTTGAAGTTCATGTGACACATCCTTCTATGCCAAAGAGCAGACTCATTTGATGATGCTTTGGATATTAAACAGCTTAAAGTATTTGATTTAGTCAAGAGAGCTGTGTCCAGGCAGTAAACATTGTCCTTTCTTGGTGTTCTAAGTAAAACAAGATTTTCAGGAATTTTAAAATCCTTTGAAAGAACAATGCACTCAGAATCTGTGAACAGAACAATGTTTTGTTTGTCACAGATTTGAGAGACACTCAATAAATTGTACTTAAGCTGTTCAACATACAGAACATCATGGAATGTCATGTTGCCTGCATTAACAGTACCTTTACCTGTAACCTTACCTCCCTTTGAGTTGCCTCCAAATGCAACAAAACCTCCATCAAAACCTTTGAAATTTGACAAGCATTCAGAATTGCCTGTCATGTGCCTAGAGCATCCACTGTCCAGATGCCATCTTGTTCTATGAGGAGACCTGTGGTTGCCCTGCACAAATAACAGCTTAGTTAGTAGTGGAGTAAACCCAAACCAAATTGGTTTTCGGTTGGCCTTGTACATTGACATAACTAAAAACTGTTTTTGACTTCTTGTATTTGGTGAGATCTACTGATGGAGTCTTTGGAGAGTATTTAGTGATAATATGAGGTATCCAACTGTTTTGGTCATCTTTTCTTCTGACAGTCTCAGATGATTCACTAGCAGCTCCAGTTTGATGCCCAGCAGCTTGAGCTGTGTTGGTAGTGCTAACAGTTTCAGTTTTTGCACTAACAGCATCAGATTTTGACTTAGCAGTCTGATCTTTTGCATTAGCAGTTTGAGCAACAGATTTGTCCTTGACACACCATATTTGTTTAAAACTTGATTTAGGCTTTGCCAAAACTTGTTTTTGATGTGTGGACTGTTTTTTATTTACTTTTGAGAATCTGTGATCAACTGTTTTCTTTGGAGCTGCTGTGGAAGGTTTCACTTTTGAGTGCTTTGCCTGATTAGGATTTGATTTTGTGTGATGCACAGTCTGTTTTGCAACAACTGGTTTGTAAAAACAATCCTTGGCTAAGTGATTCTTCCTTCCACAGTGAAAGCATCTTTTGACAGTTTGAATTGGAACACCAGACTTTTCTGTCAATTTCTGGTTCTTGTTTCTCTGGTTTCCTCTTACCTGCTGTTGTTTAGGAAACTTTTGAACACCATGCTTTTGGCATGTGCAGATAGAAACAGTTTTACCTCTTTTAGTTCCTTTTGATGAAGATGCAGTGTTACAGTTAGAATGTAAAGAAACTTGTGGAGTAGCATTGCATACACTCATCTTCTCTTTTCCTTTCTTACTGGGAACTTGGACTTCTATGGGTACACTCTTTGTGTCACAGTCTCTATTTTGACTCTTATCTTCTTTTAATTCAGGACTGTTATCAAGGATAGGATCTATAATAGTCATAGACTCATCTAGTGGTTCATTGACAAGTCTATCAGCAACTTCACTCATTGGATGAATGTACTTGTTATTATATGGAGGTGGAGTAGCTCTGTATCCTATTCCTTCTTTGGGATTGACCTGAGATTTCACTCTATCTTTGAATTGAACTTCCATTAGGTGTTCTAGCTTTTGATTTGCTAACTTGAAGTTTCCTAGATCTATGTTAACAGATTCTAGTTTCTTATTAGCCTGTAACACCTTCTGTTCAGTCTCTTCTACCTTTTTATTCAGAGATTCTATTTTCTTATTGAGTTCCTTTTTCTCCCATTCATGATAGGTTCTATCATACCCCATTTGAATCTCATTATCCTTATAATCATTGATCTGTTTTTCCAGATCTTCTATGGCTTGCATATATTCATATCTCCTTTCTTCCATCTTAGCTAGAGTTTTGCACATGCTCTCATTATGATCTCTGTACTTTTTAACCATATTTTTGCATGATTGAGAGCAGAGTTTAGAATTTACCTCAGATGGTAGTTCAGTGGAGGAGACATTTGATGTTTCTGCCATAAGTGCTTGATTTTGAAATTCTTCCTCTGTCTGATCACTCCAGTCAAACACATTGTCTTCTTGAGAGACAAGTGTTGTTGATGAGGACGCTTGGATGGGCTGTGAAGTCCTTGATGGCTGTTGACCTTCAGATCTACATTCTCTGGCAAAGTGACCAAGCTTATGGCATTTATAGCATTCCACTTTTGATTTATCAAAAGATGGTTTGCCTTCTGTCTTGGCTTGAAAGTTGGCCCTACCAGTTCTTTTCAGAAATCTTTTGGCTCTCATGGTCAGAATTGCATGTTGCCACTTTAAATCCATCTCTTCAAGATCATCTGGATGAATTTGTTCCAAGTCTTCAACATTTAGAGCAAATAATCCATCATTGGCAACAAAAGCCTCATAGTGAGTTTCAGCAGAATTGCCATCACCACCTGAAAAAGAATCACAGTTATTAGATTTTTCAGAAGACAGAAGAGCATTGTTGTGATTATAAGAAAAGGATTTCTTTTTAGCATCAATTTCAGTCTCAAACACTCTTAGACTGTTGTATAGATCATCCAATTCTATCTCATCAAGTGTGTCTTTTGTGCTCCACTGTGCAGCATAGACTGTCCATTCTTCTCCAAGAGATCTGAGAAACTTTCTGTTGACCTCATCTTGATCCAGATTGACCCTTGCACTTTCCAGTTCACTTATCAGTTTGTTGAACCTGTCAAAGATTTGAGTGAGGTTTTCATTCTTGCCACCAGAAAAGTTTTCATACTGCTGTTTCAAGAGGTCTTTTTGATTTCTCTTGGTACTGGCATTACCAGCAAACCTCTTCTCTAAGGCATTCCAAAGAGAGTGAGCAGTATAAAATTTTTTGAACTGATGTTGATAAGCATTAGGAATGGCTATTTGTAATAGTGTGAGTGCTTTCACTTCATTCATTCTAGCCTTCCTTTCAAGTTCAGTTTTTGGAGGGGTTTTGACTGGTTTTCCCTCAGCATCAAGTTCTGGATCAACTACAGGAGGGAATTCAACAGCTTCCCATATGGCATAATCAATGAATTGAATATGCTGTTGAATCCTGAGTTTCCACATCTCAAACTCAGTGGGCTTGAGCATAGGCACTTTGAGTCCTTGCCCAGATCCACTGCTACTATTTTCAAATTCCATTGTAAAAGATTAAAAATTTTGAAGAAAGTTTTCGACTTTGAAAAACAAAGAACAACCTGGCTCTGATACCACTTGTCAGGATCTAAAACTGAATAACCAAGATTAACTGATTTGAAATTTATCAGAGTATAAATCAATAATCTTGCTTTGAATCAAAGTTTAATTAAGAAGTTTGCGGAATAACACTTAATTATTTTGACAAAAACTTTCAAGACCAATGAAGCATAAAACATAAGAAGTAATCAAGACTGTTTGTATTGCTGAATTCAATGATTACAATCACCTCTAATCTGTTTGATTAGACGAAGAACACAGACTGTTCTTAGGGTTTTACAACCTTTGAGGCTTAAGAAAACTTAATCAACAAAGCAATTACAGACTCAAAAATATGCAGAAAACTTCTATATGATACTGTACAATAGAATGACCTATTCTCTGTATTTATATTGCTTTTTGGACTTGTTTCCTTGAAGGACTATGACTTCTCTGATAGTAGATATGCTTGAGTCTTCGTGTAGATATCTTTCCAGAAAATCAGCACTTTCTGTTTATGAAACTGTTGAGCAGCTTGAATCTCTTGACAGCATGAACTGAGCAGCTTGAGTTGTTTTACTCTGGCAGCTTGAACTTTTACACTGGCAGCTCGAGTTTCTTCAACTAGCAGCATGAACTTTGTATTTACATAAAAAATCTACTAACAGTCTGAGAAGTCTAACTAACAGCTTGAATGTACTTAAACTATTTCCCAACAAGATCTTTAGAATCTCTGACTGTTTAGAATCCAAGAATGTAAGATATGCTTCAGCATTGTTTGTTGGTGCTGCCCGTGCCTGGTGGAAAACTCAGAGGAGTATTTATGGCGAGGAAGTTATTCAGACCTTAGAATAAGACCAGTTCCTCGATATATTTAACGCGAAGTATTGCCCTATTGATCAACGAGACAAGATGGAAGTTCAACTGATGCAGCTGACCCAAGGAACTAAATCTGTCGACGAGTACGAACATGAATTCTCGCGACTTTGTGGCTACTCCTCGTATCAAGTAGCTATTGAGGAAAGGAAAATGAATAGATTTCGTGGAGGACTTAACCCGAGATACCGACATCCAATGAGCGCAATGAAGTATAAATCTTACTTAGAAATGGTTGAAGCGGCAAGAGAGATTGAGAGAGGATATCTAGAGTATGGCGACCAACTCTATGCTCCATCAACGAATCCGACGTGTCCTTCTCCTCCAAAGAAGCAAAGATTTGGCAGATTCTTCAAACCAAACAAATCTCAGTCTCAACAACCTCAACAATCTCGTCAATACAGCTCGACACATGAAGTTCAAGCTTATTCTCTCACGAACGAACCACGATTCTGCAAGAGATGCAGAAAATCACATATGGGATTGTGTAATCCGGATGACGACACATGCTTTGCATACAGCAGAATTGGCTATAGCAGTGAAGAGTGTCCCTAGCGAGGACTTGGGTGTGTGAAATGTGGAAAACGAGGACACTTCATGTATCAGTGTCGTAGTGGGCAACGAGGTCAATCACAATCGTCAG
>JAANYP010007308.1:0-18646 GCA_020465985.1 Centrapalus pauciflorus | reverse complement strand
CTGCAGATAACCAGAATGGGTGCAACAGGCCCAGAACTGGAAACATATGACTACACTGATGTTGCACCGATGGGATACAGGGAATGGGTTGAGCTGGCAGTTGCCCTGAGCCAGTCTAAGTCAGAAACGGCTAAGACTATCAGGGCATATATTAAGAAGCTGATGGAGAGAGTGTAGGATCTTGGCCTAATCTCAAAAGAAGTCAGTGAAGGTGTCTCTGTGACACACCCCAAAATAAAGGCCAGGAGGACAAGAAAGTATACTGAGCTTGAACAACTCCTCATCTTAATTGAACAGGGTGATTATGCTGTTGAGATGAAAGGAATTTACTACAGCCTGCCCGGTGGAGTAGAGTTTGAAAAAGGCAAGATAATTGAAGAACCTGAGTTGGGGGCATTTTTTGAAGATCCCTTAACACAGAAGAAATGCTTTCAGAGAGCATCAGATCTATACAAGGTGGATCTGAGACAGCTTGCAGCCTTCAGACTTGCAGCTTCATTCAAGCAATCAAGCAGGTGGGGAGCAGCCGTCTGGGATCAGCTCAGAGGCTTTTATGAAAGAGGTGAACTTCAAGATCCCAAGTTTATGATCCTCAGAGTTGCAATCCAAGATTTGGAGGAAACAAGGGATTAGCTTGAAAAGATGTTTGAAGGACCACCTCCGCTTGAGTAAAGTTCATCTACCATCAGGGTAAGTGAAGAATGGAAGCTGTCCATCTGTTGGACAGGCTTGCCATTATCTGCTCCCAAAATCAACAGTCCAAAGTGTTGAACTTTTTGTACATTAGTTGTACTTTGTTACATAGTAACTTTGCTTATTTACATCAGTTGTAATATACATTAGTACATTAGTTGCACTCTTGTAAAAACATGTGTTGTTTTTATGTAATCAAAATCAGTATATATAAACTTATCTTTTACTTTACTTAAATGTTGTAATTTCTTTTCAGCAAGATGTATTGTAAAAATGTATAGTGATTATTGATTAAATCATCTTAGACTGATTATTGCAAATAGGGGGAGATTGTTAGGCACAAAAAGGCCTCAGTCAAACCTCCTGTACATCTGAGGGGGAGATTTTCAATCAATCCTGTTGATGCATTTAAAGGTTGAATTTAAGGCATGTTATATGCCTTCTTGAAACCTGAAAATGATTTACAATATCATCCCAAAGCTGTTTACCATGTTGCAATCGTTGCAACAAAGACAGTTTGTCCAAGTTGTTATGTCTGCTGAACAGGCTGGGCATAAACTGTCTGCGCTGCTCTATTCCCTTGAGCAGCTTGGGCAGTTTTCAGGTGTTCTGTTCTTTGTGAACAGAATCTGTTCTTTGTGAACTGGTTAAACACTTTACGGAATATGTTTCCAATTCCTCATGTATTGTTTTTGGTTACAAGATCAGTTTACAAGTCGTAGACAAAATGGAAAACAGAACTGCACCGCCTGCCCACGCTGTTCTGTTACATGAAGACAAACAGATATTTGAAAAGGGTGACAGATCTTTTCTTGTATCAAAATGGCATTAGAAAAAGAAGAAAGATGCAAAGTTGACATTCCTCTTTTGGTTAAATCCGTATGCAACAGTGACAAAAAGGAAAAGACAAAGATTCTGCCATGTGAAGACAAAGATACTTTATCAGAACGTGCAGAAAGGTGTTTTGTCCTTTTGGAAAGACTCTCCACTATCTCATCTGTCTAATGAGGAAGCTTCACTGAGACTCTCCTTTCGAGTATAAAAGGAAGCTTCTAAGGATAATGAGATATCAAGGGTGTGACAATTAGTACGTGCATTGAAGTGTGTTATTCCATGCATACAAGTCTGCTTATATAAAACAGTAGAGTGTGTCTAACTTGTTCATGTATAAGCTGTCCATCTGAGTCTTGTAAAAACAGTGAGTGCCTCTAAGTGAGAGTAATCATTGTAACTAGTCTGAGTGTGTTTTAGATTAGTTGATAAACTGTTGTATCTGTCATCTCAGCTTGAACCTTTCCGCATTCAAGCTTGTTTGTAATTAACTTTTGTTGATAATACATACAAACATTGAGAAAATAGTGTTTAAGTTTTAAATAGCTGTATTCACCCCCCCTCTACAGCTTAGAGCTATACACTTTGGAAACCTTTTGGGACCTACATAGACACATTGTCCATAGCCACTAGAATGTATTCAAAACCAAAGGATATCGGAAAAGTTCCCATGATGTCAATTCCCTATACATCAACAATCTCTACTTCTAAAATGGGGACCAATGGCCTTTGATCTCTCCTACGATATGCCCTCAACCTATTGACATCTTAAATGAGACTTAACAAACTCATAAGCATCCATAAATAAGGATGTCCAAAACAATCCACATTCTAATACTTTATGAGTTGTCTTTTTCGCACTAAAATTTCCTCCACATGCTAAACCATGACAGTGTGTGATAATGTCAAGCTAATCTGAATCTGGTATGCATCTCCTCACAATCTGATTAGCACTAATCTTGAACAAGTCTGGTTCATCCCATATGTAGTGCTTAACTTGTGCATAGAAAAACTTCTATTGCTGAGAAGTCCAATGAGCTGGTGTTTGACCTATCACAAAGTAATTAACCAAGTTAGCAAACCAAGGTAATTTCAAAACAAATAAAAGCTGCTCGTCAAGGAAAGACTCTTTAATCACTTCTATCACATTAGGTTTTAACGTAGGAAGCCTATACAAATGATCTGCTACTAAATTTTCAGACCGCTTTTTATCTCTGATTTCTTAATCAAATTCCTATAGCAACAATATCCACCTAATCAACTGAGGCTTTGCATGCTTCTTGTTCAACAAATACTTCAAAGCACTACGATCAGAATAAACTATGACCTTTGCACTCCAAACATAGGCACGAAATTCGTCTAATGCATAAACCACAGCGAATAACTCCTTCTTTGTGGTAGTAAAGTTCTGTTGTGCTTCGGAGAATGTCTTACTAGCATAATAAATCACAACAAGATTCTTGTCAACCCTCTGCCCCAAAACTGCTCCTACTACAAAGTCACTTGCATCACACATTATTTCAAAAGTTTTGGTCCAATCTGGTGACTATGGTATGGGTGCATCAGTTAACTTAGCTTTCAACAGTTCAAAGGCCTACAAACAAGCTTCATCTAACACAAACTTTACATCCTTTACTAGCAGATTGCACAAAGGCTTACATATGGTGCTAAAGTCCTTAATTAATCTCCTATAAAACCTGGCATGTCCTAAGAATGACCTGACCTCTTTTACACTAGTAGGTGGTAGCAAAGATGAAATGATCTGAATCTTTGCCTTGTCTACGTCCATCCCCTTTTAAGAAACTACATGTGTTAAGACAATCCCCTCTCTGAATATTGAAAGGCTCTTTTCCTTGCTTAACACCAATTTGGTTTTGGTACACCTTTTCAATACTTGTTCCAAATTTGACAGACACCCCTCAAATGTTTTGTCATAGATGTAAAGATCATCCATGAAAATCTCTAAGGATCCTCCTACCATGACTGAGAAGATTGCCGTCATGCACCTTTGGAAGGTGGTAGGGGCATTACACAATCTGAATGGCATTCACCGGTATGCAAATGTGCCATAAGGGTAGGTAAACGTGGTCCTTTCCTGATCATCAGGGTGGATGGGAATTTGGTTGTACCACGAATAGCCATCTAAAAAGCAGTAATACTTCTGGCTAGCCAACTTCTGCACAATCTGATCAATGAAGGGTAATGGAAAGCGGTCTTTTGATGTGGCTGCATTCAACTTTCTATAGTCTATGCACATTCTCCACCTAGTCACTGGTCTAGTTGCAATCTGACCATCGTTTGTGTTGATCATAGTCACACCTGATTTCTTCGGCACTATCAATGTAGGGCTAACCCACTGACTATTAGAGATGGGGTTGATAATACCTGCATCTAACCATTTCAACACCTCTTTCTTCACTACTTCTCTTAAGTTAGGATTTAACCTTCTTTGTGCATCCTTTGAAGGTTTGATGTCAGGCTCTGTTATGATCCTATGCATACAAATTGTGTGACTAATCCCCTTAAGATCAGAAATAGTACACCCCATAGCAGCCTTATGTCTTCCCAACACTTCTACCAATGCTTCCTCTTCATCCACTGAAAGGTCTGAGGTAATGATTACAGGTAAGCTCTCATTAGGTCCTAAGAACACATACTTCAAATGAGCAGGATCTTAATTTCCATTGTTAGAGCTTGTTCTAACAAAGGTTTTGTAGACTCAGAAAGGTTATCTAGTAACTTCTCAAACTTTAGGGACCATGGAGGCTGCCTATTCAGAAATGTCCCTGATATCATCTCCTCTAAACTCATCAACCACCCCAGATCACCATCTTCCTCTTGCTCGCATGACAACATGTAACCCAACTCATGTTTACTAGTCATCAATGGAACCTGAGTTCCTACTAACTCATCAACACAATCAAATAGATAACATTTAGATTCAAAAGTAGCATTAGGGACAACATTGAAAACATTTAGCTTTAGCTTTCTGTTCCCAAATGATAAGTCCAACACACTAGTCCTATAGTTAATTTGGGCGTTAATGGTGGCTAGGAATTACCTACCCAAAATAATTGTAGGTTGCTTGTCTCTACTACGGTGATCTGTGTCAAGTACGAGGAAATCCACAGGGTAGTAGAAATCCTCAACCTTTACAATCACGTCAACATACCCCTTGGGACCTTAGTTGAATGATCAACTAATTGCAACACCACATCTGTATGTTTTAAGCTTCCAACGTCATGCTGATGAAACAAGTTCCAAGGGAGTATATTGACACCTGCACCGAAATCCAACAATGCCTTCTTAATTTTGAGATTACCAATAGTAACAGGGATGAGAGGTGAACCTGGATCCTTCAACTTTGGAGGTAATGAACTCGAGACTACAACACTTACTTGTTTAGTGAGGTTTATCTGCTTTGGCAATGCTGTGTTGAACTTATGATTCTGAGTGCACAAATCCTTTAAAAACATTGCATAAGCTGGAACTTGCTGCAACGCCTTAACTAATGGATTTTTGATCTTCACTTGGTTAAATATATCCCACAACTCTTCCGATTGTGGTCCTTTCTTCGCAAAAGCTGGTCTAATTGGGCTCTTCAACGCCGTAGGGTATGGTGCTCTTGGCTTGAGTTTCTGCTGTTCTTCATCCTCCAAAACAAATTCTTTAAAGTGGACCTTCTTCTTCAGCTCAACCTCTTGTTTAGATTTTGAATGTGAAATTAGTTTCTCACTACCAACAATATTCTCAACTTCATTATCCACTTCATCTAAAGCCGACATAACTATCTTACTGTCCACCTTGTTCCCACTACGTAAAGTGGTTACTTTATGCATCTCACTGACCTCATTCAACTCCTCCACCTCATTCATTGATTGCTTGTCTTTACCCTTAGAATAAGAATAGATTCACTGTTATATTGCTTGGTAAGAGACCTTCATCCCTCTTTATAAATTGATCTGCAATCTGCCCCATTTGCTTCTCTAAACTTGCCATAGACTTGGTTTGGATATAAGATTGTAGCTTCAAATAATCAAAAAACTGCTCCATCATTGAGTCTTTAGGAGCTTCCTGCACTACTGGCTCTTTTTCTTCATTAGTACCTGATGACATCTCACTATAGAAATTTCTACTTTCCTGATAATGAATCCCTTGCTCAAACTTTGACCTTGAATAGTCATCTCCTCCTTGATCATCTCTCCAATGGAAATTAGGATGATGTCTCCAACCAGTATTATAAGTCTCCGAGTAAGGATCAAAATAATCATGACGTGGCCTAAACCCAGAAATCTCATTAGCATGTTCTCCATGAACATGAGAACAGAATTCTTAAGTATGAGTGTTCTCTCCACCTGTAACACACATTACTAGAACTGTGTGTTAAGTATGGTCTTTTCTCATCAAAGCATCCATCTTCTTGCTAAGAGCCTCCATGTTTGATGTAACATCTCTTCTCCACGGATTATCAATTCCCATAACTTGAACCCCAGTTGGCGCATCAGATCCATCTTGTACATTTGATCCCTTAGCCAACTGTGCAGGTAATTCTCATTCTTCATCTTGCTCTTTGCCCAAAAATGTACCACCAGATGCTGCAGTGATCATGTTCCTACTATCCTGACTAATCCCATCAAAGAAATTCTTCACTAACATCCACCTTGGTACATCATGATGTGGACAAGCTCGCAACATCTCATTCAATCTCTCAAATGCCTCATGAAATTTCTTCCCTGGTTTCTACCTGAAACTAGTAATATTGTTCCTCTTTTCGGTGGTCTTACTGATTGAGTAGAACTCATTCAGAAAGGCTCTCTTCATTTCATCCCAATTGTGAATGTTATTTGTAGGTAAAGAAGCAAACCAGTGTTTAGCTTTATCCTTTAAGGAAAAGGAAAAAGTCTCAACTTAAGAGCCTCAATTGGTAGCCTTTGTACTCGATTAGCCTTGCATATGGCTGAAAACATACTAGGTGATCATACGGATCTTCATTCTTAGCTCCATGGGTGAAAGATCAAGTAAGTCACTAGGCCTGTAGTGGGACTCCATAGTGCTTCTTTCATCCCTCATGCTCACGTGTGAATCACTATCACTTTCTGAATTATCTGAGTTTGCTAGCTTTTTGAACTAGATGATTCTGTCACACCTAGATCACCAGCAGGCTCACCACTACTCCAATATCCTCTGTGCAACTTCCTAAGAGAACGGGAAATTCTTTCTATTTCTGTTTCAAATTGGGGTGGAGAAGTCCTCCCAGAATGACAAGTATGCATGTACTTGAAGTACACACAATCATGGTGAAGATTCTGAACTTGCTATTCAGAATGCTAAAAATAGAAATTAAAAAATAAAAATAAATAACACGAATATTAACATAAACAATTACTCAAAAATCAATCTAACAAGCGCTGTTAGTCCCTCGCAACGGCGCCATTTTGATGAGCCCAGTCGTATGAGTATCAAAAATAACCGAACAACCATTATATAGATAGGCCGGGTGGGATCGAATCCACAGGGAATTTCAGGTTGCTAGTTTAGTTTTTGAGATTGTCTTGGTCAGATTTGCAAACATTTTCTTTGAATTTTTTTAAATACTATCGATTACTACTAACACGTTGCAAAGATAAGAAGGTGGTTCACAAACTATCATTTAAAGTGAATAGGTGTTAATTCCCTCGTTATACACATCATGGCAATTCTAAATGTTCTAAATGATGATCCTCACATGAATGAACTTAACTGTGCAACACGTGTTCTTCAGACAACGTATATCGCTCAATTATTTTTCTTTCTCTCTTCTATTGATTTAGAAAAACTAATGATATCAATATAAACTATTTCAAACAACAATTATCGTTTGATCAAATTCTATTCATTCTCTTAAATGCGTATTCCACAACCCATTAATTCTGAATGAAAATGAGAAAAACATAACATTCATCATGCCACATTGTGCAAACTTAAAAACAAACACCTAAATGTGTTTAGCCCAGGATGGTCTAAACCAGCACATTAACAACAAATGACAAACTGAAATACATACTAACTACCAAACAGGTATATAAACACAATGAAATGGCTGCTTGAATGCTTGATTGATGTCTGTTGTTGTTTTCTCCTTGTTACCGCCTCTAATACCCCTCTACCCTCTATATTTCTGTGTGTGCCTCTTCTGTAACCGTCCTCCCCAGTTAACCTCCTCTGCAGTTTAGAGACAAATGTACTTGTGTTGAGTCCGGCATCGCAAATGCTAGATAGGACGCTTAGAACCTTTATTAGGCGTTGAACAGACGCCCAGGAACTGTAATTACATGTTTTGAACGTTTCTCTAACGTCTGAAATGCTGGCTTGGATGCTGAGCTATTTTGAACTCCTTTAGCTATCGGTTTCCCTCCTTTTCCACTAATCACCTACAATAATTTAAAACACATTAGTAGTACCACCTTTCTTGCATTAAACTGGCAAAAACATAACAAAACACATAAAAGCAGAAGTGATTAATATCACTGATCAATGAGGCTGGGGATGGAATCTAAATATCTCAATTTGTGCGCGTAATTGATCAGAGGGAAGATGTTGTGGTGAGAGAAGGAGATCTTAACCACAGAAAGCCGAGAAACTGCACAAGCTATCAGCTCTCCTCTGAGAGTTGATATTGAAACAACCACTATCCCACTGGTGCATGCACACCGTCCAAGCCACTCATCTTCTTCTCAACAAGAAGATGTTTCATTTGGTCACAGGGTTTTTCCACAAATGCTATCTAGGGATCATTCGGATCTTATAGATATTAAACTAAGTACACCTCTGCCCCAGTGTGTATTCCGTGATCCACATGTCATAGAGCCTATTGAACATTCCTCTAGGACACTCGAGTCGGTCTCATTCGTTGAGACAAGTACAGAACGACTTTGTGTCCCTTTAAGAATGACTATGGCGTCGGATGCATCTGTTGCAACATCACTTGAGAAGGTCAGAACTCCAACCAGCGAAACAACCATGCCATCTTTGAGAGTATGCCAGACATCGTTTTTTTACAAGCTCCACTGTTGTGACAACTAGAGGTCTGAGTGACCCAAGAGTGAGCCAGTTACCCTTTA
Organism: Centrapalus pauciflorus; assembly: GCA_020465985.1. Lineage (NCBI taxonomy): Eukaryota > Viridiplantae > Streptophyta > Magnoliopsida > Asterales > Asteraceae > Centrapalus > Centrapalus pauciflorus. Next base: position 10,022 of record JAANYP010007308.1, on the reverse strand, counting down.
TCATTGAAGAAAGATTGGCTGCTGCTATACGATGTACTCAGCAGATAAGCACACAATATGTAATGATGATGTCCTAGATGCTTAACATTTAATGATTATTGAAAGGGAAGGATACTTTTGGTACACCCTGTGTGACGATAGCAGTCTAAGTGTTTTAGCATTTTGATTCAAGTAATATTACAAAGTATTGGATATTTGATGTATGTGTTTTTATATGTTTGATAGTTATTGATTGTGTGTTTGAACTTGATGTAATGTATTACAAGAAGTTTAAACATAAAATCAAAGATTAAGTCAAATATAAGTTGAATCATATAAACAAATATAAGTAGAACATGAGAAATTCGAATTTAGGGACAAATTCGAATTTGACATAGAGGCAGATTCGAATGTGATGTATAGGGTAGATTCGAGAGTGTCAAGGGGACAAACTCGAATGGGCCTTGGGCCTGATTCGAGTTTGGCCCATGACAAACTCGAATGAGCCTCTATAATTAGGGATTAACTCGAATCATTAGCAGACTTTTGCAGAATTCGTGTGAGATTAAGCAAAAGGGCGATCTCGAGTTTATCAGCTTCCAGCAACTTGTTTTGGAGAGAATCTTCACGTAGGTGCGTTCGTGTTCGTCCGTACAGCGTGTGGATAGTCTTCGTGTTCCGTGTGAGAGTTGTTTCCGTCAAGCCGTTAACGAGGATTCCGCACTCGTTGATGGTGTCGCGTCTAGATAGATCTGTGTGTAGACCTTACAAGTGGTATCAAAGCCTAAGGGGTGTTCTTAGTGTTCTTCGTGTTCATAAAGATACATCCTAGGTTTCTTGATGCTTTTGATCGAAATCAATATTTTTCTTTGTAAAAATATTGATTTAATCTGCAAAACGTTAAAAAAATCGAGGTATTAGCCGTTTTTAGAATTTGCAGCGCTCGAATCTATTAGGAGTCATTAGGGTTTTGCTTAGTTTCGAGTCTAACCAAATATCCACTCCTTTCGAGTTTGCTAAAGAGTGTTTCGAGTTTAAAGTGTTCGAGTTTGATTCGCGTTTGGACTAGAGTCGAATAGGAGCTTCGAGTTTGACTGGGGTTCGACTTTGACTGTTTTGAGTTTGCTTGGACCTTCGAGTTTGAGACTTTCGAATTTGTCACCCATTTCGAATTTAATTGACTTTAAGGACTTAAATCGAATTTAATCCCAAATAGGTTTAAAATTAATTATATTCGAATTTACCTAAATTCGAAAGAATTAACTTAAATTAATTTCGAATTAAATTTATTAAGTTAAAATTCAATTACTTTTGAAACAATGACAAATCTTCAACGGTTTCTGGAAATGGATCATGAAGTCGGGAAAGCTAATACTCCCCCTAAGCTGATGAATCTTGTAGACTATTACTGGTGGAAAGATCGGTTTGCCGACTTTGTGCGTTTCAATGACATGCGAATGTGGATATGTATCGACGAGGGATACATTCCACCAACTGCTGAAATTGAGGGGAGACAGAAGGTTGTCACGTATTCGAAAATGAAGGACGATGACAAAAAGCTGTTTGAAGCTGAGAACCGCGCATACGCTATAATACGAATGGCGTTACCTCAGGATATACTACACACACTCCGCAATCAAAAGACATCTAAGGAGCTTTGGGAGACGCTGGAAAAGAGGTGTGAGGGTAATCCGAGGGTTCGGAGGAAGCGTATGGAGTTGTTGAAACAGCAATTTGTGATTTTCAAGGCTTTGAAGGATGAAAAGCTGGACGACACCATCACACGCTTTTATCATCTGCTGACAGAGCTAGAAAGTCATGATATCGAGTATAGCGACACAGAAAAGAATAATAAGCTTTTGGACGCCTTACCAGCCAAATGGGCGATGTACGTGGCTATGATTAAGCTTGATGAGGATAAGTACTATACTCAATCTTTGGAGGATGTCGTAAGAACGCTGAGGGCGTATCATTTCGAGCTACTGAAGGCCGAAACGGATTATGAACAAGTCAAAAATCCAGCCATGTATTTTTGAAAATCAAAACCTTCAGTGGCAGCTGATATGAAGACTGCTACAGCCTTCTTCAACAGAGAAACGTTGTCACCAGCAGAGCCTGACGATGCGCAGAATAGAGCTTTCTTAGGGTTTGGTAGACCGGAAGAACAGAAACATCAGGCAACACCTGCATCAACATCTCAGGGCTACTCTAAGATGCCCATGAGCGCTAAATCGGCCGAAGAACATTTGAATTTATTGGCGTCATTTGTGGCCGCATATGGGAACTGCGTTCAGGGTAAAATAAACGATCCTGCTCTCCGGGATGAAGATTACGAACAGGTAGACCCTGACGACCTTGAGGAGATGGATCTCAAATGGCAACTGGCCATGGTAACCCAACGGGTTAAGCGATTCATCAAGCGCATGGGAAGAAATCTGAACATGAATAACAAAGGGATCGGCTTTGATAAGTCCAAGGTCAAATGCTACAACTGTCAAGGCTTGGGACACTTCGCCAGAGAGTGTCAGAGACCGAAGGTAGATAATTACCAAGGGCAGAATCAGAATCAAGGACAGTATCAGAACAAATCTCAATAGAGATATCTTCCGAGTTCATCATCCAGTCAAGCAAACATAGCTGGTCTGTAATCTAACGTCACATCAGATACACAGCTGGACGGTACTTACGACTGGAGCTCACATCCGGAATCTAACGCTAGAGCCTTTATGGCTGAAGTCACTGAGAGTGGATGTGAAGGAGAAGAGCAAAACACAAGGGACAGTAGTCAACAAGAAAGCAGTCCGATGTGGGTGGAGAAGTCGGATGATCAGACGCTTCTGGAGTTTGTCGCGCAAATGGCCAACGTAGAAACAGATCATACAAAGGTAAGTCTGAATTTCTCTCTTTTCCATGATTTGTGTGTTTTATGTGCTACTTCTAACGATAGGTTAAACTTAGTGCTGGAATCACATAAAAATATATCTGCTCAAAATGAATCATTAAAATCTGATAATGCTAGCCTGATTGAAATTAAGCAAGATCCTAGGGATAAGCTTAAGGCAGATGCTCAAGATGTCGTAGTTCTAAAAGACAAGCTGATTGAGCAGTGTGTTAGATTAGAACTGATGTAGAGGCTTTGACCAAAGATCTTAAGATCAAAGAAGTAGAGCTACCTGAATCTAAGGTGAAGGTAGCAGAAGCTAATAGTAAGCTAGAAAAGTTTAGGAACTCAAGTCTGAACCTAGGGAAAGTTTTAGATGCTCAACGCCAATCTAAAAAGCCTGTAGGTTTAGGATTTCATGAGATTCCTCCACCTTTCAATGACAACTACGTGCCTCAACCTCAGGAGAAAACTGACAAATCAGTAGACTTAGAGGACATACCTGAACCAGTGTCTGAGCCTGTAAAGGAAAATACACCTAAGGTGCCTGATACAAACGTCAAGATTAAGAAAGTCAAATTTGTGTCTTCCTCTAGTGAAACACCTGCAGGAAAACATAAAATTGATTTTAATGATCAGGATGATGAACCAGTCACAATAGATGCAGACACTAGTGAGACACCTAAGTCTAAGGGTACACACAAGAAGTCCATTGACAAGATGTCTTGATTTAGATGTCATGAAAAGGGGCATGTTGCTTCTAACTGTCCGCTTAGGAAAATTGACGTTACACCTAAGACATGGAAGCCAACACAAGTTAAGCCTTCAACAAGTGTGGCGAGCACCAGTAGTTCTCAGAGTACCGAGAAAACTGTGCAGGCTGCACCGAAACAGGTTGTGAAACAATTACCGGTAAAAGGTGGACCAAAAGAGGTGGTTAGGACTAATTCACCGAATCGAGTCATTAATCAATCTAGGTCTGGACCTCCACAACAATATAGGAGCACAACACCTAGCAGAGCATACACTCCAGTTAGGTCACACACTCCTGTTAGACATCACACACCGGTTAGAGCTCAGGGATCTCAATCTGAAATGCAATATAATCGTAATTATTCAAGAGCTCCACAACAAATTCCTACTCAAAGGCAAAGAGTGAACTTACATCACTCGGCACCACAACAAACTCCAGTTCAACGACCCAAGTCACCTGAAAGGCGAGATGGGTATTTGAAAGAGTTTAGGTATGTGGACGAGAATGGTATAACCAAGTCAGTTATGGCTTGGGTTCCCCGTGATAACTAACCTATTTTCTTTCATGTGCAAGAGATAACCACAGGTCCAAACAATAAATGGTTCGTCGACAGTGGATGCTCCAGGCACATGACAGGGGAAAGAAGTCTCCTTACAGACTTCAAGGGTGGGAATCGGGGATTTGTATCATTCGCGGGAAACAATGGAGGAAACATCACGGGTACCGGAGTGGTCACTAATGGGACGATCAAGCTGGATCAAGTGTATCACGTTGATAAACTGGTTCACAATCTCATTAGTGTATCTCAAATCTGTGACAAGAAGAATTCAGTGTTGTTCACTGACACTGAAGCGTTGGTGCTAAAACCGGGGTTCAAGATTCCTGAAGAGTGGATATTGATGCGGGCACCAAGGAAGAATGACTTGTACATGCTCGATATGAACAAGCCGGAAACTTCGATGGGGCCAATCTGTCTGTTATCCAAAGCTTCGGAGACTGAATCGGTTTTGTGGCACAGGCGCATGGCACACTTGCACCTAAGAAAAATGAACTATATAACGAAACATGGGTTGGTGCAAGGTGTGCCTATGAAGAGTTTTCAGTTCGATGACAAGTGTCTACCATGCAAGAAGGGCAAACAACATAAGAAGGCACACAAGTCCAAGACTCAGAACTCCATCACTACCACATTCGATTTGCTGCATATGGACCTCTTCGGACCAATCAACAAAAGGAGTATAGGTGGTAGTTGGTATTGTTTAGTTATCACTGACGATTACTCACGATTTTCTTGGGTTTTCTTTCTAGGTACAAAGGACGAGACGGCATCCAAGCTCATCGGGTTCTTAGACCAAGTGGAGAATTCTTATGGAACACGGGTTAAAAGGCTTCGTAGTGATAATGGAACTGAATTTAAAACACTGTAATTGGTGTATATTGCCTATCAAAGGGTATAGTGCATCAATTTAGTGCACCCTATGAGCCACAACAAAATGGGGTGGCCGAACGAAAGAACAGGACATTGATTGAGGTAGCTAGGACTATGCTTTCGGATTCAAAGCTTCCTACCATGTTTTGGGGGGAGGCAGTGAATACCGCATGTCACATTTTAAACCGGGTCCTAAAATCTTTGAATAAAACCTGTGATGAAATTTTGAATAAACGGCCACCTAATTTAACTGGCTTCGAACCGTTTGGGGTACCATGTACTTTATTGCGAACAAAACATCAACCTAAGTTTTGTGAAAAGGCTGACGAAGGATACTTCCTAGGTTATGTGCCGAACTCACCAAACAAACGGGTTTTTAACAAAACTAATGGTACAGTAGAGATTATGTATAACATTGAAGTAACAAGTTATACACATGAACCCCAAACAAGTCCGGAATGGATATTTGACTATGATAAATTGTTTGAGTCATTTAACATTCCTTTGGATGAAAATGCAGGTACGATCGAAAAGGACATGGCGACGTTGAATCTGAATGACGAAGGTCATACCTTTCCGAGGACTACATTTCAATCCACATCCGAGCCTACTTCGACTAAAGATGGATCTCCAGAAGTCACTGATCCAGAAGCACCTTCAGCTGAGAATCAGACTCAGACAACAAATTCCAACTCTGAGGAAACTGTCCACGAGGAGGAAAATGTGGAATCTGAGGATGTTCCCCCATTAGGTGAAATAGGATCTAACTTAGGAGATAATCTGAGAGTTGACGAGATAGAGACCTCTAGGATCAACAAGAACCATCCTATAGAAAGCATCATAGGAAATCCTTATGAGGGTGTGAGGACTAGGAGTAGTTTGAATAACAACACTGTGTTGTTGTCGATGATAAATGACTTCGAGGCCTATCATACCTGCCTCTATTCTTGTTTTATCTCGCAAGTAGAGCTGAAAAATGTGCAAATGGCACTAAAGGATAACTCCTGGGTTGAAGCGACGCAGGAAGAACTCTCTCAGTTTAGAAAACTAGAAGTGTGGGAGTTAGTTCCATTACCTCGAGGGGAAATAGCAATAGGAACCCAATGGGTTTTTAAGTGCAAAAGAGACGATCGAGGTATAGTCACTCGCAACAAAGCTAGGTTAGTTGTAAAGGGTTTCAACCAAGAGGAGGGAATCGATTACAATGAGGTATTTGCGCCAGTTGCAAGGCTGGAAGCAATTCGTTTGTTTCTGGCTTTTGCTTCCTACAAGGGCTTTAAGGTATATCAACTAGATGTTAAGAGTGGTTTCCTCTATGGGAAAGTGAAGGAACTGGTATATGTAGAATAGCCGCCCGGATATACTGATCCAAAATATCCAGACAGAGTATATCGATTAGATAAGTCTCTGTATGGATTGCATCAAGCACCAAGGGCGTGGTACGAGACTTTATCCAACCATCTGTTAGAGAACGGGTTTGAAAGGGGTAGGATAGATAGTACGCTTTTCGTTAAGCGAAAGGGAGAACACTTCATCTTGCTACAAGTGTACGTCGATGATATCATCTTTGGATCATCAGACAAACAAATGTGCAAGGATTTTGAGAAGGTGATGAAGTCAAAATTCGAGATGAGTGCAATGGGTGTGTTGAATTTTTTTTTTGGGGTTGCAAGTTGACCTAAAGAAGGAAGGAATGTTTATCCACCAGACGAAGTATGTCTATGACATATTAGAGCGCTTCAGGATGGAAGGGACGAAACTGACAGCTCATTTCAGCACGCCGATTCAAGTGAATCACAATCTCGGACCGGGTACTGAAAGTGATACCGATGTGGATCCGATGTTATATCGAGCCATGATTGGATCACTTATGTATTTAACTGCGTCAAGACCTGACATTATGTTTTCTGTGTGTATTTGTGCTAGGTTTCAAGCTAATCCGAAAGAGATGCACATGAAAGCTGTGAAGCGGATTCTACGATACCTCAAGTCGAAACCGAAGCTGGGACTTTGGTATCACGCGGAGGGAGATCTAGAGTTGGAGGCGTTCACAGATTCAGACTACGGAGGATGCAGCTTGACGCGCAAGTCAACAACTGGAGGTTGTCAATTCCTTGGAGGGAGACTCGTTTCCTGGCAATGCAAGAAACAGACGTCGGTAGCCGTGTCAACGTGCGAGGCCGAGTATGTTGCTGCTGGTAGTTGCTGCTCACAGGTTCTGTGGATACAACAACAATTGCAGGATTACGGTTTGGCTTACACTCAAACTCCCATTAGGATAGATAACCAATCTACAATTGCTATAACAAATAATCCAGTTAAACACAGTTAAACAAAGCACATAGACATAAGGCATCATTTTATACGTGATTGTGCTGAAAAGAACTTAATCAAGTTGGTAAAAGTGGCAACGGACGATAATAATGCTGATTTATTTACCAAAGCCTTTGATAAGTCACGGTTTGAATATTTGATTCAACTAAATGGAATGCGCAACCCAGAGTAAAGTGACCATAGTAGAATTTGTATTTCTGTTTATAGCTGTAGTCTTTCTTTCTTTTTATAGTAAGTTTGCTAAATTAGGATAGTTCCTACTTTTAGTAAGTTAGGAGGTTATATTATTTTTAAGCTATTTCTTATGAAAAACAAAAGAAAAAAAGAGAAAAAACCATAACAAATTCAAAAAAAGAGAATATCTGAAAAAGAGTTAAGTCTTAGATGTATAGGCTGAAAGTGACGAAAATTAGCACAGTCGTTACAAACTCTAAGTGTTTAGGCTTTCACACATAATGCACCTAAAATTCTAAGTGTTATACATTATTTTAGTTTGATGTGTTGGTAGGCATAATACATATAGGGAGTCTCAAGGCTAATAAAATATTCAAGAAAAAGTCAAACGTGTCACTAACTTAGACGTATGACCAATCGGTCTTAATTTTTATGTACGGGACATACAAACTTTGATTATAAATGAGGTATGCAAACTTTCTGGGTATGTATAGCAACATCAAATACATCTTAAAATGGAAAGCATAGAAAAATCATACAGAATTGAGAGTAAAAAACACGTAACTCTGTTGTACGTAAGTACAGACCTGTTGCCTCTGTTTTGATTCGGGTTAGCAAGATAAGTCGCTTTGTTGTACGTCGGTACAGACCTGTCACCGCTGTCTTGCTAGCTTTAAAAATAAACATTAAGTCAAACTAAGACACTTTGTTGTATGTAAACATAGCGTTGTGTCCGATGTTTGTCTTTTAAAGAAAGTTTGCAAATACCAAAAAGTTAGAATCATTGTCTGTATGCCTTGATCATAAAAGTATATCTATGTCTGAGTCACGTAAGATAATTTCATGATAAATAAAAATGCCAAGGGATATTCCGAAATGTAGCATGTTTAAAGGGGTAAAATACAAACAATCGGCTAAAAGTGTATGTCACGCCAAACAATCAAAGGAATCAAAAATTCCTAAGTGTGAAAGTTTAAGTACTGAAAGTGAGTATCTGACACCGCTATCTGATTGAACCTTTCTTGGATTATGCTCGTCAAAAATATTTTGTTTAGTGTTTAGTATAGGTAGTAATCTTAAATAATAATGTAGTTTAAGTCTAAGTTAAATTTTTTGTTCAAAATTTTAAAATTTTATTTTAGTTTTACTTATTTATTTTTCATTTTATTTTATTTCATTTTATTTTATTTTTAAATTTTACTTAGGAAAAAGGTCAAAAATTACTGAGGGTGCATTCATAGTTGAATAAAATAAACATTGCGTGAAAATCTTGTGCTTAGGGTAAAAGATTTGGCATATTCCATTACACGATAAGGTTGAAAAGGTTGAAAAAGTTGAATTTATTTAAAAAAATTTCGAGATTTTCAAAGTTTCATGGTGAATTCGAGTTTAAGCTAAACTCGAATATGGCAGGGCTCGAATCTATCAGTAGATTCGAGAATGGCATTAAACTCGAATGTTGGTGGTATAAATAGGTCAACAGTGATGGTCATAACTCACCTGTTTTCGATTCTATCCCTTCGAGTTTGTCCAGGCGATTTCGAATCTATTCTCGAGTTTACCGTATTCGATATACCCACTATTTGTCGAGTTTCTGTTCGTTTGGGTTCGATACTACCAGTAGATATAGGTATAACCAAGTGTATTGTACAATATTTAGGTAGTTTTATACTCCAAGTTAGGCCAAAATCATTGGATTTTGAAGTTTATTGGTAGAAAGTTTGTTTTTCAAAATTACAAACTTTGAACCGGTGAAAAGTCAAATTAACTACAAATATCATTGATTAGAACCTAGTAGGACTAAAAGATGTAATTTTCTGAGTCTAACATGGTTAAAATCATGGATTTTTGTGATGATGATGGCCGACTCCTTTGAGTCTGTTCATGGCCTGTTTCGAGTTTGTCAGTAAACTCGAATAGGTCATTAGACTCGAATGGTTCATCAAACTCGAATAGATGTTCATTCGAATCCGTTTGTTCGAGTTTGTCATTAGAATTTGAATTATTTAATATAATTAATATTTTAATTAAACTTGTAGAAATTCATAAGTGTTGGATTTTGTTCTTATACAAGTTCAAAATAAAACAAATTTGAATTTAAACAAGTTTATTCATTTTTAATAATTCTAATATTTTATTTGATATATTGTGCAGACATGGCGGATAGAATATATGTTCCAAAGCATAAAAATGGTCATTTCTCCTGACCATGCTATTCCTGAAGCGCAGGCCTTCCGCCAGATGGTGGATTTCTTGGTGGAGTCCAGAATCTCGTATGCACTGTCTCATAATATCCAGATTGTCATTCCTTACGTGCGACAATTTTATGATCATCTGCAAGTAGATTGTACTGTCACTCCGACAGTTCTGAGGACAAGGATTGCTGGTAATCCTTTGGTGTTTTCTGCTGATATTCTTCGTCAAGTGCTTCAATTAGGCACTCAGGAGCAGGAAGATGGGCCTATTGATTT